>LUCW03001462.1:75000-114138 GCA_001586965.3 Sphaeroforma sirkka | reverse complement strand
TTTTGATCTTCCCGCCAATCTCCAAAATCCAATAAGTCTTTTTTCTTTTTTTAACTTTTCTTCAGATGGAACTTTATTTATATTAGCTAATATATTAACTTGACTTACGTTATTATGTCTATCTACAAATTAGGCAAGTGGTCTTGAACACTTAGTACTTCTAGTGAAAATTATTCAATAAAGAACAGCTAGAGGTACGCCCTGTGTGATCGAGGATATTGGAGGCTCTTAACAAGAGGCAGTCCCGATCATACTCTTACACAAGCTACCACTGCTAAATCTAACTGACTAAATTGTATTTTAGTTTAATATAGTTTGAGACCTAGTACTTTCCATCGAAGTTTACATATCTCCTTTTGGTATAGATTTTATTGAACTTTATCTCATAATCTTGCTCTAGTGCACACATATAGAACTGTCAGTGCTTAACTTAGACGTTCGGCATGTCTTTGCAATCATCTTTATACTAACCGTTAGTATCCTTGCAAATAGTACACTCTTTCATATAGTGCCCAAAGTTTGGCTTGCCTGGTGCACACTTAACAGAGTCGTGTTTATCATTCCACTTGCCACCACGTTTAGTGAGGTTGTAGCCACACTTCTTGCAAGATGCTTTCTCCTTCTTTTCACCTTTTGGTTCAGTAGAAGTAGAGCCTTTACCACCTCCAGCAGTAGTGCGAGGTTTCTTAGCATTACGCGCAGTGTTATTCTCTGTCGCGGTACGCTTAGCGGGCGGGGTGAAGCTTGAGGTACTAAGTACTCTAGTAGATGAGTTGGTATGCTTTTGAACTATCTTCTCAAAGACAGACCAAGGCATAGATCGCAAATCACCATAGGCAATAATATCATCATTGACCTTCTTAAAAAAGGCTAGCCTCCAGAGTCCCCATCATCTGACAAATTAATAAATATTCATCAGTATAGGTACGACCCCCCATCCGAGTGTTCATGGGTCATATGCGCTAGAGCACCTCAAATAATGTAAACCGATGTAGTACTTTACTACAGTTGTCGATGTCTAGTAATAAGTGTGCTATGTATTTTAATATATACCAAAGTGCGCTTGTAAACAAAATAAGTAAGCTAGCTTACAACTCAGGTCTTAATAGCTTTAAAGCTACTAGTCAAAGTGAGGCTAGACGGGTAGGCAGCCTTGTCTATTATGCCTTCGCTTCTCGGACCGTCATCGGTTTCATTTATTTAGGGTTTCGCCTAGATATTAATAACGGTCACCCCGTTTGACAGTTGTGTTGGCTATGCACTATTGCGCTTTGCCAGTTGCTTCCAATGAAACGGTTTTTATCCTTTTAAGGAAAGTACACATTGTCCAGGGTTCCGGCTTAATTGGCCACTTAAGAAAAATAAATAAATAAATAAATGTACGCTCCGTCGCAGGTTGGCGTGGCATTCCCTAAGGGCTATCCGAGGCTGGTTGCTGAGTTATCATTGATTGGTTTCTTAAGAAACCAAGTCAATAGGATTTTAGGTTGTAAAACCTAGGTCTATTATTTTAACGTAAAAAAAAACTTAGTTTTCAGTCTTCAGCCTGTATCCTATGAGTCATTTCAGTATAGGATGTTATAGAGGAAAGCCATTGTTTACCATCTTTTAGTATCTCAAGATACGTAAGATTGTTCACAAGTATTTAAATACCACATAGTAAAACCTCTACCTTAGATGCGACGCTGTGGATATTAATATCCTATTTTTTATATACTTACGTATTATATGGTTCGATACTCCGGGACCTGCTACGATTACAATAGTAGTATCGTTCGCAAAGGTCTTGCGAAACTCTAGAAGTTCACGGTCACGTGCATCTTCAAAAAAAAGCGTTAAGTATATTCTCACGCAACTGGCGCCAGGGTAGGGCTTTCCAGTTGGGCTCATAGACCTTCAAGATAGTTTTCCATTCCTCTGACTCACAGAAATGAATAAAGGTATTCATCATCTGCTTATCCTTGAGAATTTAGAAATACGTTCTCGGTCAGTCTAAAATATCAAGATCAAATGAGATAACATATTGGTTTTTAATTGTTTATATAATAATTCAATACAAATTCTTTTACCAACATTTCAAAGTGTTCTAAATTCACTTTGATGGATCCAATAGCCTGAGTGTTTGGTTTGATTCATTTACTTGGACCTATTTGAGACGATAGTAAATGTAGGATAATATAAACTAAATTTTATAATCTTTGAACTAATACTTACAGGTTTTGGTCTTCCCTGCCAATCTCTAAAATCAATAAGTCTTTTAATTTTTTAATTTTTCCTCAGATGGAACTTTATTTATATTAGCCAATGTATTAACTTCACTTACGTTCTTATGTCTATCTACAAATTAGGCATGTGGTCATGAACACAGTACTTTTAGTGAAAATTATTTAATAAAGAATAGCTAGAGGTAAGTCCTGTGTGATCGAGGATATTAAGGCTCTTTCCAAGAGGTGTAAACTTCGATGGAAATTACTAGGTTTCAAACTATATTAAACTAAAATACAATTTAGTCAGTTAGGATTTAGCAGTGGTAGCTTGTGTAAGAATGATCGGGACTGCCTCTTGTTAAGAGCCCAAATATCCTCGATCACACAGGGCGTACCTCTAGCTGTTCTTTATTGAATAATTTCACTAGAAGTACTAAGTGTTCATGACCACTTGCCTAATTTGTAAATAGACATAATAACGTAAGTCACGTTAATACATTAGCTGATATAAATAAAGTTCCATCTGAAGAAAAGTTAAAAAAAGAAAAAGACTTATTGGATTTTGGAGATTGGCGGGAGGACCAAAATCTATAAGTAGTAGTTCGGAGATTATAAAATTTAGTTTATAATATCCTACATCTACTAATGTCTCAAATAGGTCCAAGTAGATGAGTCATACCAAATACTCAGGCTATTGGAGCCATCAAAGTGAATTTAGAACACTTTGGAAATATTGGAAAAAGAGCTTGTACTAAATTATTTAAAATACAAATAAAAACCAATGTATTATCTCAATTGATCTTGATATTTTAGACTGACCGGAGGCCGTATTTCTACAATACAAATAAAAACCAATGTATTACCTCAATTGATCTTGATATTTTAGACTGACCGGAGGCCGTATTACTACAGATAAACGTATATTTCAAACCGTTTATGTAAATGAGAAAAAGCTATAGCACTTTTTGATCCAGGGCTTGAATTCTCTGCTATCTCAAGCCGAGTAGCTACGCTACAAATATGGCTATCCATAACGAAACTAATTAAATCTTGGGAAGTAGCAAAGTAACCACTTGCGAAGAAGCCATTGACTATGCACACATAATGTTGTCAGATAGAAGAGAAGTAAAGACTCACCTAATCGGTACTGACATGTCTCAGAAATACAATTTAACTATAGGTATGACTGATCTTCTCAGTTTAGGTGTAACTCTCACTGGTCTGCCTAATGGGCTGGACCCAAATAAAGATCAGTCAGATGATAACATGTTAGAGATACCTAAACCTCCGGCAGGTGAAGCAAAAGATATGATTCCGCACTTTACTGATATAATTATGGACTTAGGGTGGTTCTTAACGAGATGTCTCCATTAAAAGTAAATAAAATTAAAGGGTACTTTTGCGACAGTCCTTGGCTCAGTTTTTTTTTTTGCCATCCCAGCCGTTGGAATTGAAACCGTAAGTTTTGAGAATAAAGCCATCCTAGTGGTTGATGAAATCCACAAAAAAAAATAGTATACCTATGCCGCTCAAATATACGAGCAATGCTGCGTCTTTCTATTGGTTGCAATATGGTAGAATTGTAGAGTTTGAGAGTACTGATAAAGATACGACCAAAGGAAACAATAGACCTCTTCTCGAGTACGAATCTCTCAGCTAGGTTAAGCCTTAGGTAAAGAGATTCGTCCGAGCCTTTATTCTGATCTTTAGAATTCTGATAAATTCACTAGACTGATATTTTCACTTGAGTGTTTCTCTCACACACGGCTCTTGGATATTTGTCCAAGTGCCCCGCCATATTTCTGATGACTCCAATATCAGGAATTGGGTCAGAAACCTGAAATCAGGATTTGGGAATCCTGAGATTTCGAAAATCTGGACTCTGACAATATGCCAATAATGGTACCCAAATGCTACAGAATATTGAGTGTCAAAGCATCGTTGTGTGGCCCGTATTGACATTTTCACATTTTGTAAACAACTTTTTAGTTTTTGTTTGTTATAGTATATTAGAGTACAGTGCATCATTGCCTACATACTTTATGAATCTTCTGTTGGTTGTAGTGTACTATACTATATACAGAAAGTAGTTCATAATAACAATGTCCCTCTTAAAGAACAAGGCGGTAACACACAAGCGACGAGTGATGCTGTCTAAACTTTACTTGCTGCTGAGAGCAATGGAAAGGAATAGAGTAGGTGACGGACTTTCCAGCTTTCAGGTGAAGTGCAATAGAGGGACGCTTGTTGCTCGTACTCGCGCGAACTGGCAAAACACTCTGCGCTCTGCTACAAACAGAACGCAGCTTTGAGAACACTTTTCGTATGAAGTACCCAAAAGTTTTGTTTCTTGCACGTGAGATATACAAAACATGCAGAAGAAACAAAAAAGATGGACATGTTGAGAGGAGGTGCAATAGATGGGAGGTACAACTTGCTGTCTTCCTGCGTATAGCAGCCGGCGGAAAATACCAAGATATTAAAATTGCGTTTGGGATTTATTCTGCTCCTGTTTACTACATATTTTGGAGAGTTTTATACGCAATTGATGGTTTGAGTTTCCTGTATTTCCGCTTTCCAAAAGTGGAAGAAGAGATTGCCAAAACAGCAGAAGAGTTCAAATCACACTCTACTCACGGGGTGATTAGCCGTTGTGTTGCCGTCGCCGATGGCTTATTTGTGCGCATAGCTTTTCCTCCATTAAATAGATGTCAGTATATGCGTCGTTTATATTCTGGACATAAGACTGGTTATGGGCTGAATGCCCAAGCCATATGTGATGCAAACTACGGTAGTATGCATGATCGTCGAGCTTGGGAATATACCAGGTTTGACCTGCTAGTGGAGAATTTACCCATGTTTTACTACGTACTGGGTGATGCAGCCTACAGATGTACCAACCATATGCTTACACCCTATCCTGGTACTCGTGAAGCAATGGGCGATGCATGAGACGAATACAATTATTTCCAGTCTCAATCTCGCATGCATATCGAGCAGGCCTTTGGAGTTATAGTCCGAAAATGGGGCCTTCTATGGCAACCCTTGCGTTTAGATTTTAAACGCGCTCCAAGAGTTGTTACAGTTCTAGCTAAGCTACATAATTATTGTCTATCAGGAGATGGATATAGACGAGCTAATAATATAGATGCAGGAGCACTGCGTACAGATATAACTGGGCGTCTAGGACCACAATTTCGGCATCCCGATCGTACTCTCCGGCCTTCGTCCCTTAGAGGCAAAACAGAGCGCGAAGTTATCAAGCAGTACATAGAGAACAACAAATTATGCAGGCCTGATTCAAATCTGTAAAGAAACAAGAATGGAACAAGATAATAAACAATATGTATAAACGCGGGTACACACAAACATGTACACCCGCACACAATCATGTACACCTACACACAAACACGCAAATATTCACACAAATAACCAAGCACACACAAATCAATTCAAGTGCAAGTGTGTAGAACCCAAGAAACCTACACGCACGCACTTGCATTGATCCAGGTGTGTTTGGTAGTTTGTGACACGTATGCGCGTTATATACGTGTGTGTACGTGTGTGTGTGTGTACACACATATATATATATTTATACCAAACACACACACACAACAGACACACCTACGTGTACGCACGTGGTCGTTTGTGTACACGTGTACACGTCTATACACACAACACAAATACATAGGCTTAAAACAAATGCGCGCGTACTCAGGCAATAACACCTACACACACAAAAACATGTACACCCACACACTGATCGTAAATACTTTATGTATCACTCAAATAAAGAATTGAAATTTTATCGATGATACCGTTGATCTTTGAATGCATTAGTTTTAGAATGTTGGGTGATATGTGTACAAATATTTACACCCAACAATGATACGATACAGTCGTTATATGTATATATATACATATATATCTGTATATACATATATATCAACATACGTGTTCAATGTAGTCTTTTTAAGTTAATCTTGGGTGATATGTGTACAAATATTTACACCCAACAATGATACGATACAGTCGCTTATATATATATATATATATATATATATATATATATATATATATATATATATACTACAACGCTAAGACATACAAAACGATACCAAAAACATGATAATGGCTATAATTTCATCATTACACAATGGTATAAAAAAAGTATCGTTTGGTATTCATCTATTGTAATTCTCAGACCAGTTATGGTCAAACTCATAATACTCTTTTATTGTGTGAGGACAAATATCGTGCCTAAAAGTACATTTCGGACTCCGTCAGTGCTATTAACTAATATACGTGTTCATTGTAGTCTCTTTGAGTTCAATCTTTGGTTATAGCTTGTTCTATCAACGATGAGAGCGTCAGCAGCTCAATATGTGTCCACATATCGTCTCAAATTGGCTACCTATTTTTATGATAATGGTCAAAATAATAGCATTCGAAAAAATCATTGATTTTTTTGGGATTGAAAAAAAGTGGTCATAATATGTACACGGGCGTAAAATTATAGAATGCGATATATATTTATTATATATTGTCTGTGAGTCCACTTCAATCAATCCTTTTACACACAATGGTTGCACAATGCACTGTGTCTTCATGCAAATCTAAAATATCACTAGTTAGATTTCCTAGTGATGAAGTTATGAGAGCAAAATATGTCAAGCAACTAACAAGACATGATGATTACAGCAAGAAGACTGCTAAATTCTGGAGTGCCAGACGCTGGATCTGTATCGCACACTTTCGACCTTTTTCGGTAAGTAGAACTACGAATGGTATAATCAAAATTGCTAAGAATGCATTACCACAGTTGAAACTTTAAGTATTGAAGACATCTCAGAAGTGATTCAATCAAGTGTTGCCTTTCTCAAACCAACATCAGGGCATGTACTTAAAACATTAGGAGATGTTGTCGATTGGTTTCGAACATCTATACAAATAGCACTTGGAGGATGATGTATGATGGTGAAATGCAATTAGACTTTGGCAGATTACTGGTTCGGGGTGATCCTTTCACATCTGCTTTATACATTTAATGTGTTAGCATCCTGAACGAAGAGCCATTCCAAGTAAGGTATTGAAAATCTAGGAAGTGACGACGAGGACGACGAATACATTGAAAGCGGCTACGAATATCATGCGAAATGGGTTGTACGTGTTCCTTTCCGTATATCGGAGACATTAATTGATATTTTTAATCAGAGCTATGATAGAACACAACCAAGACATGGACATCACACAATGTGCCCTCCTCCGCGTTGAAAGTATTCGTCCTACGCAGTCAGTACAGCGCAGTGAAAGTTCTATATGGCCAACATCTAGAGATAATATAGAAGTGCGAACATCCCACATCGACACACGATCTCCCCGTGATTATTTGGAGAAACGGCACTATTGGAACAATTCTGTAGTTAGGACAATTATGTTTATACTACATACATTTACAGCAAAGCAATGATGAATATATTAATTCAGTTTTCATAACTGATCAAATAAATGCTGAGCTTTGTATACATACATACACACACACACACACACACATATATATATATATATATATATATATATATATATATATATATATATATATATATATATATATATATATATATATATATATATATATAATGGTTTTATATGTATATATAGATATATATAGATATTGATAATATAAATAATAAATATCTGCTGCTCTACAATAGGTTTATTTTCATTTATTTACATTATACACTATGTAGTATACACATAACCTAGTAGAGCCTTAAACTCATCTTTTGCCTTTTTGGTGCTTTTTGGTAAACATTTTTTCTAGCTCTTCATCATCATCAACTTCTAGTATAGCTTTCTTGAGTTCCAGTATTTCTTTTGAAAGTGTAGCTATGTTTCGCACGTTGTCGCTATCAATGAACATCTGTATCCCCTTTAAAAATGTTTTGTTCATAGCTTCGTCGCTTTCCTTTGAACGCGCCAATTCTTTCATGGCCTGTTCTTTCCCTCTTTAGCTCCTTTTCATGTTTGGCGCTGCGTGTACGTCCGGTTGATGTTGTGGACACACCGGAGTCAGCGCAATCAGAAACTTCTGTAACTTCCCATTCAATCGCACTAGACATCCCAGTTGTTAGTGGGCCTCCTGCAACAGCACAGAGTGCTTCTAAAGCACCCTCCCCACGTGGCAATATGTACGTGTACAACATCAGTGCACAACTCTTACCATTAAAGAAACCCATAAATGTGGGCGCATGATGGCCAGATATCTCCTTATTTGTTTGCACAACCGCAAAGCTAGATTTGGCATCTTTCCACCAAGAGATTAGTCTGTTTCTCACGGCTGTCTTGCAAATAATGTCTCCAAACATCTTTCGGGCCTGTGTTGTAAATGTCATATCCATAGGATCGACTCGTCCTATTCGCCCAATCATGATCTTCTGGGTAACATTCAGGACATCCCAGTCCTTTTTCCACTGTTCGAGTGGAGGAGAAGCTGGATACTGTGACTTCTTTCTACGCCATTCAGCTAACTTGTCAGCGTGCTTAGTTACTCGTGCTCGCAGAATAGCATCGTCAACATTATCGTCATCGCTGTCAGAATTGCTTGTATCGGCTTCACCATTTGTCATGTTCCATGCATAATCGGGATTCATAAAGTCTTGAGTTACATCGACCCAAAATACATTTCTGTCTCCGGTAGCCTTATTGTCAAGCATAGCTCGTGTATCACCCTCTTCTAGTGATACAAGCCCGTCGTAGTGTTTCTCATCCGTAATAATTGCACAGAATCGTGCAAATTCATTGTCAGTCTTTCGAAGCGTCATCGCCTCATCCTTCTGTTTTACTGGAATTTCTTGTTTGTCTTTCTTCACCTTGGTCTTGCTTATTACTTTGTGCTTCTTCTTTGGTGTTATGTTTAGAGGGGTCGAGAGCCAATTAGGAAAGCCAGTTGTTGCTCTATCATTATCATACAACGCTTCTTGTCATGTACATCATAAACATGCTCTCGTGAATACATAATTTCGCCTGCTACATCACGTTTGACAGGTACTCCTCTAACGGTAAGACCTAGCATTTCTTCCCTTTATATGTGTTCTTTGCACGCCGATCCACGAAGCCATGCTGAAAAATTTGGCTGCTATGTGCGCCTCGTTACACTCTTTGTCTCTCCTTGAAAATTTGTCTCTCCTTGCGAATCCGATGAAGTACCTGAAGAGCTCGAAGACGCTTGAGAAGTGATCGCCATCGATTGATTCGACGACGGTGTGCTAGCATTCTGCATAGGATTGGTTTCAATCCCTGAGGAAGTCGATGCTGTGTGCTGCGTCCCCATAGTATTCGGGTTCGATGCTGCATTAACCTACTGTTGCGATGCCGACATGGTATAGTTTGCGAGTCAATAACACTTGTGCAATATGATTCCTTCATGTTCTTCGTTTTATGTTCGTATTCGACTATGTTCCCTCTGTACTGTTTCCATAGATAATCGAGTGTGGATCTACCTATAACCGACAACTTCATATATGTGTGTGTGCACAATTGAATTGAGCGCTCAAAACAGTGAAAACACACAACATTTGACACCACATTTGTAAAAGGGCAGTTTTACATTCTACCAATGAAATGTTTTTATTTATTCTACGTCACAGTCGACAAACGTACTTTAACGGTACGTATTCTCGTTTTTCGTTAGCCTTTAACAACAAATTCTGAGCACCTTGTTGTTTAATGAATCTTCGAAAAACAAAAACTATGTGTTCTCATTGGTTGAAAAATATCTTTAATTAAACGGATTTATTGGAAACTCCTCGTTAAAAACCACCCTTAATTATACAAAACAGAAAGATTGCAATAACTGACTGGTGTATGTTTAGGTTCTCTAACGGATAAGTTAAGCTTGACTTAACAAACGTCGACTTCTCTAAATTAAAGTGTCCTTCACATAACTACGTGAGTTGGAGACACAAAGACGTTGTCAAAACCCAAATTGAAGATTGCTTAAAACAGGGTCTAATTGAAATCAATTATGATGCAACCCCAGTTAACTTAGCTCTCTTAGCGGTCGATCAATATAAATCTGATAGAACGTTTAGTAAAACAAGAGTAGTACTAGGACCAAAGATAAGCGAGATACTACGCAAAATGGAATATGCGACTATCTTTTCCAAGGTAGAATTAAAAGCTGCATTCCATCAATTGCAAATATATGAGCCGCATAGGAAATAATTTTCCTTTACTTGGCAAGGTAAGAAGTACCAGTTTAAAGGTGCACCTGAAGGCTTAGACATGGTACCTACTTTCTTCCAACAAGTTATGATGGGAGCTATTTGCGGACCTGTTGGATAACGTATCAGTATATTTATATGATATAGTTATTATTACAAAGACAGCACATGAACATGCTAAAATCGTTAAGGAAGTCTTAAAGCGACTTAACCATGCCAAACTTAAGATTAACGAGGACAAGTGTTCTTTTGCTAAAGATACTATTGTACACTTACTTGGTTACAAGGAATCTGCAGCAGGGGTAGGAATTGATCCTGGCAAGAAACAATTTCTGTTGGATTTATCAACACCGATTACTGGAAGAGATGTGAACTCGGTGTGTGGGTTTGTTAACTTCATCTCGGATTCGGTACCTCATCTTTCTCATTACTTAAGGACCTTAGGGAAAGCTCTGGACTAAAGAATGTGATGATGCATTTAAACTAGTCAAAAGTAAAGTAATGGACGCACCCATCATGCAGTACCCTGTGGATGGTGTCCCATTCCAAGTAGCAACCGACGCTTTAGATCGAGCGGTAGGTGGAGTGCTTTATCAAACGATAAATGGTAAACCGCGCTACATACAATTCTTTAGCAAGAGTTATAATAAGAGTCAACGGAATTACCCTACCGTTAAACAAGAGCTCCTTGCTATAGTTACTGCGCTAAGACAGTTTAAAGACTACCTTTATGGAAGTTACTTTACTGTCGCCTGTGATCAAAAGTCTTTAACATACTTAAAAGATATGAACCCTGATTCACAGTTGGTGAGCCGCTGGCATGACATTATTGCCAAGTTCGCTTTTAATATAACACACATTCCAGGAATACATAACCATCTTCCTGACATGCTCTCTCGACTTGTGCCCGACTACCAGAAAACAGTCAAAAAGAGTTATTAGCAACCGATTGGATGCTAAATAAGAAATGGTTTAACCTCGCTCAATCAAGATGGGGTCCATTTACTATTGATATGTTCGCTGCAGAACATAACAAACAGGTTTCTGATTATAGGTCGTTGACTCATCCTAAAGGTGATGCCTTTCAACTTGACTTATCAAAGTAAAATGCGTGGGCTAACCCACTTTGGCAACTTATCGCACAGTTGTTAAATTATGTTAATATTACTAAGTTTACCATTACGATGTGTTGTCCCTTCGTAGCTCCGACCCATGGATACTTGATTTATTTAATATTATACAAGACGAGCCTATCTATGTCGACCGTGAAACCGACACGTTGTTGTATCAGGGATCCTATTCTATTAAGAAGACACCTTGGAAAGACACCATCGTTTGTCGCATCGAAACCCTCAACCGAGTTCTTAGCTAAACTAGAGGAGTTTATGGAGTTTGAACAAAAGCTCAATACTCGGACAACATATGCACCCAACAAGAATGCAGTCGAGGTGATGCTGATTGAGACGGCATTAGATCGTAAAAACATGGAACTACCGAAGGCCATGGATTAAAGACTCAAAGCTCTAAGAGAACCTGAAGCTCGCACTCAACTTCTTAAAGCGCTACTTAAAAAACAGCCAGGAGTTGCAAAACAACTGAAGAAGATACTTCAACATTCTAATGTTGTTAATTATGTATCTCAGGAGCCTACCCCACTGCCCTAGGAATACTATTCTATTAAGAAGACACCTTGGAAACACACCATTGTTTGTCGCATCGGTCCTGCAGGTACCACTAAGTGGAAACCCTCAACCGAATTCTTAGCTAAACTAGAGGAGTCTAAAGAGCTTGAACAAAAGCTCAAGACTCGTACAACACATGCATCCAACAAGATTGCAGTCGAGGTAATGTCGATTGAAACGGCATTAGATCGTAAAAAAAACATGGAACTAGCTAAGGCCATGGATCAAAGACTCAAAACTCTAAGAGAACCTGAAGCTCGCACTCAACTACTTAAAGCACTGCTTAAAGAACAACCAGGAGTTGCGAAACAACTGAAGAAGATACTTCAACAATCTAATGTTGTCAATTATGTATCTCAGGAGTCTACCCCTCCTGATACTGAGGTTGCCCATTCCAACAGGACTATGGTTCATCCAGCCAGCGTTACGCAGAATCTGACTGACTTAGAGGAGCTCGAAAGTAGAGTTAAAATTATACATAATTTAACGCATCGAGCATATGAGCATTCTTATAAAATGGCTATTCGTGCAGGCGCTGAAAGAAACCATACGTGAAGTATACCGACGCTGTACTGATTGTGAAAAGAACCAGATCAAGCGATACGGTTGGGCACCCCTAAAAGTGTGACAGAAGACCAACCGATGCGCCGAGTCATAGTCGATTTGGTTAAACTCCCCCGATTCAAGCATACTGGCGATGTATATATCTGTCATTTCTTATGTGTGGCTTCGGGCTATAACTTGCTTTATGCAATACCGAACATACGTCCACAAACAGTGGCAGAATTATGCTATCACGTCTTTAATGACTTCGGTTTCCCCCGAGTACTATGTTCTGATAACGGTAGTGAGTTTTGTACCGACGCAATGGAGACACTTATACTCGTATCAGGCATGACCCATAGGCGTGGTGTTCCTTACAAACCTCAAACACAGGGTGCAAATGAGACACGTCATAGAGACTTAAGAAACTCTTGCGTACCGCACTAGACGACGTTGAGGATATGTGGCCTTATCATTTGAAATGGGTTTAGACTCGAATGAATATCTGCATGAATCCTCGAACTGGAACACTCCCGTTTCACTTTTTTTTGGCCGCTATAGTGAATTACAAGCAACGTTTGACAAAACTGCGCCCGAGTAACACGTTACTTCGTGGTTACAAAAGATCGAGCATATGCAGAACGTTGTTTACCCCTGTTTACCAGAATTATGCTATCACGTCTTTTATGACTTCGGTTTCCCCCGAGTACTATGTTCTGATAACGGTAGTGAGTTTTGTACCGACGTAATGGAGACACTTATACTCGTATCAGGCATGACCCATAGGCGTGGTGTTCCCTTACAAACCTCAAACGCAGGGTGCAAATGAGACACGTCATAGAGACTTAAGAAACTATTGCGTACCGCACTAGACGACGTTGAGGATATGTGGCCTTATCATTTGAAATGGGTTTAGACTCGAATGAATAACTGCATGAATCCTCGAACTGGAACACTCCCGTTTCACTTTTTTTTGGCCGCTATAGTGTATTACAAGCAACGTTTGACAAAACTGCGCCCGAGAAACACGTTACTTCGTGGTTACAAAAGATCGAGCATATGCAGAACGTTGTTTACCCCTGTTTACTCGAGCACAAAAATCGTGTCCTACTTAAAGCGTATGACCGATGGAACAACACCAAGAAAATTGTTCAGTTCAAAGTTGGCGATTATGTTAACATTATAAATTGCAATGCCATCGTTCCGAACTCTCTTCCAAGACAATTGGATCTTTTGTTATTTTCTATCATGATGAGAAGAGTGATACTTACGAAGTGAATAACATAGATGGTACTAGCGCAACTAATCTAGGCACTTACCGTATCTCTACCTCCGAACTTTCATTCGCTCGCTCATTTGATTCTGATGTCCCAGTTATGGAGTCACAAGTCAAAGATATAATTGACAAAACTTACGAAGACGGTTACACTTGCTACAAGACCCGTTTTATGGATGGAACAGTAGCTTGGCTAATCTCCGATGCGTTTCGTGAATCTCGCGACTTCCTTCGTATTTTTATTAAGAAATAGAATAAACGAGATAAACGGGAAGGGTTTCCTCAGGTGACTACATACTCGGATGAATATGAAATTCCCTATTTTCCACCTACTTCATATGTGACTAAGCTTTCTGATTCGATTACCAACAGAGCAGAAAATTCTTCGAACTTACTTACTAATGAAGAACAACCTTTGGCTATCACCTTACCAAGTAATAAATGTAAGACACCTACATCGGAAATGATTACTGGACCAAATACTAAACGACATAAGAGTACAACACGAGTCTTGAACTCGTACATATAGGTACATACTTTCTCGATAAGCCATGACCAAAACCGTTGTACTTTGGTTTTCGCTTTAAGAACTAGAATGTACCTTCACGTACGTCCGTAGTCCTAAAAGCTACTGGGGGCTATGTAGAAATACGGTCTCCGGTCAGTCTAAAATATTAAGATCAAATGAGATAACATATTGGTTTTAATTGTATTTATGATAATTTAATACAAATTCTTTTTCCAATATTTCCAAAGTGTTCTAAATTCACTTTGATGGCTCCAATAGCCTGAGTATTTGATATGACTCATTTACTTAGACCTATTTGAGACGATAGTAAATGTAGGATACTATAAACTAAATTTTATAATCTCTGAACTACTACTTACATACAGACGGGAGGCCCACACTGAAGCTCAATAAACCTGACGTCTATGGGGGCAAGGCAGATGTATCGGCAGTGCGGGAATGGCAACCGTATACAAGCAGGCATGACGGAATGGACCAATCGTACGACGGCTAGGAGATAGCAAAAGAATTTGGCGAGAAGAGTTGCTAATTGACAGTCGTGCAGTATCGGCCATACTGGACAGTGGGGCTGAGATAAACTTGTTACCGAAGGGCTGGGCAGGTCCAAACTCGAAGCTAGAAGATCTATCGGCAGCTGGAGAGAGCTGGCTTGATGGGTTTGGTGGGCGTACCCGATCGTATGGACGGGTTGAGCTCATGGTTGGGGTTGCTGACAACGAGAGTCAGCAGACATTCTATAGGGTTGACGCCAAGGTATCGGAGGTTCCTTTACTTGGGTGGCCATGGATACGAGATTATGTACTTGGGTCGTCGCTGACAGTCAGGACAAGAACAGACCAAGTATTGAAGTTCGAGGAAAACTTGGCTTGGGGACCATCGTAGTCGCCCAGGAACAAAGTATTTTCTGCGGAGGAATGGATGACTTCGGTATTTCAGGATTTGCTGACAGAGGTTGTATGGATAGATGGCGAAGAGTCTACCATCACGGGGACTGAGCATAAGATCGTGTTACAAGACGGTGCTAGCCCTGTTTACATATACTGAGGAAAAAAAAATCCTCAGAAGAGATTGCCCATCAGGACTGAAGTTCATCGTATGTTTAAGGAACACGTCATTGAGGAGTATGTCTGGAAGACTGATTGGAAACTGCAGCCGCTGGTAGTCCCTAAGAAGGAGACTGGCACATGGCGTTTTTTGTGCAAATTTTGTGCCATTGAATCGGCAAGTAAAGTTTCGGTCGTTCCCCCAGTGACGAAGGAAGAGGACTTGGTGCGGAGTGCATCGAAGTATAAATATTTCTCTAAGTTGGATATTGCATGTGGTTATTGGCAGGTGGAACTCGCACATGAGTCACGGAAGTACACCACGTTCACTTTTGAAGGGAAGCGATATCGATACTTGAAGATACCAATGGGGTTGGTTGATTTGGGATTTACATCTTAATCCCTGATAGAAGATATTTAAGGAGATCTTGAAGGAGTCTTCATATATATATATATTGATGATGTCATCCTAGGATCCTAAAACCCTTGGCATCGACACGATGAAACTCAGCGCAGTAGTTGTATTCGATCACAGAGTTAGAGGCATTAGCTGTCGTCTGGGCTTTTGATCACTGGTTGATTATACTTGATAGACCACCTGGTCAAGTCAATGTAGAAACCGACCATTTGCCGTTACTAGGACTCTGGAAGCGTTTGGGTGATGATAATACTGTGCGAGGACGGCGAATTCGACGTTGGTTCCTACACTTTCATATGTCAAGGGTAAAGAAATGAGCGACGCGGATACATTATCTAGACTCGCCGGGATTGATGATGAGGCGGTTGCCATGGTGATGACGTTGCTAGGTTACGGGGATAAACCAACCACAGACGAGCTACTACTCGAGCTACATCAGGATCTTGCTCACATTGGTTACAAGTGATTGGCTGACTTTTACCAAAAGGTCACCAATGAAGAAGTGAAGGAGCAAGAATGCCGCAGGGTGATTCAGGATTGCAGGCCATGCGCACTTATGCGACGCGACATGGCTCGAGAGTTGCCTGCTACTGTCGAAGAAGCCTGGTACTTCATGCAGCGAATTCACGTGGATGTGTTCTATATCGCGCGCAATCAGAAACAGGGCACTCGGATGATCGTGCTAGCGCAAGATAAGTTCACAAAGTGGATTTGGGGCCATGAGTTGTCGAACAGGGCATCTCTGGTTACTTTGAGGGTAGTCATCGATATGTTGCTACATTTTGGGATATCCAATGAAATTGTTGTTGACTCAGGCAAAGAGTTCGATAACAGCGATTTTGTTGGATTTTGGGCTCGATTGGGGGTACATGTCCATGTTACCACAGTTGAACGACACGAGGCCAATGGTCAAATTCAGAGGCCCAACCGTACTATGAAGGACTGGTTGAACAAGAGTTTAGCCTCTGGTACGGCGAAGGATATATGGGAGGTAATACTCGCATATAACCAAACAGTTCATACGGGATCTGATTGTTCGCCAATTAAACTAGTGATGCGGGGTCAAGACGGGACTTCATGGGAAATCTTAGATTTGGCCCGCAAGAATTTGCTGAAGGCACAAGCAAAACGCATTGCAAATGCCACAGCTACTGCAACCGAGCTTGAGCCGCTCGAGGCTGGTAACATTGTGTGGAAATGTCGAGACTCCATACAACACAAGGATCAGACTGCGTGGGTTGAGAAAGACTTATTCGTAGTCCGTGGCCCGTATGACGGGCAACATTACGATGTTCGGGCACGAGGTGGTTGAACTGTGAGAGCCCATCGTGAACAGCTCAAGCTAGCCGTCGGTAGCCAAGAAGACAGGTCGGCCCCAGTGCAAATACTAGTTACCTTGAAGGAGTACTTGCACACATATGAATGGTTCCAGACTATTGCTGAACGGTTCGAACGTTATATCCAAACGAAGTCTGGGGAAGTGTGGTTCAAGTATTCATCGCAATTCTTGACCACGCTACAGAAATATCGCCCTGAGACTTGGAAGGATTTGGACCCGGAAGATGTTAAGGAGGGCTTTATGAAGAAATCTCCGAAGTCTTGGGATCGATTCAAGTAATACATCCGGGGCATCCGTCAGTTCGTCAATGATGAGAACAATGGACGCCAGAAGCGCTTAGCACCGGCACATCCTTAGGCTGGCGGGCGTGTAGGAGTTTCGGGACTCATAATGAATTTTCGAGACTCTTCGGTACCCTGAATTTTGGCAGGTCCTGAATGATGAGTTATGATTCCGGAAATTCATATTGGGTTTTAATTTCAGGGCCCAAGGCAGGGTTGATCGTATAAAACCAGGCCCTGCTGATTTTTAAGTGTCATTCTCATGGGTCATACTTAAAATTGTCTATGTATATTCACGAACAGAGCAAAAATGTCTACGAATATACATAGACGATGACGCCATGAGAAAGTTCGAGAACTTCGTAGCAGAGGGGTTTCTAGGCCCATGCCTTTCCCTCTCACTACGAGTGTTATAGTTATAGTTAATAGCCTAGGATGTTAGTAGTACAAGTTCGCTCGGGAATAGATAGAGACAGGTCCCGGCGGACTAGACTTTCACTAAGAACATAAGAAAAACAAGGACGAAGAGTACTAAAGACTGCTTATATCGTAAACCTAAGAATAAAGCTACTACTACCGAATTTTGGGATTTTATGATTTTTTTTGGCGCTAAAACTGTGATAATCATTTTTTTGGGCCGACTTTTGGATTTGGAGAGTAAGGACCGAATTTTGGGAAATTCGAGGGACCTCATACAATCAAAAATATAATGAAACAATTTTGATAAATAAGTATTTAGCTGTAGCTCAGGGCCTCTCGGCTCTCGCTGGTCCATTTCTGGGTCTCTGCTGAGTCTGCTCATACTGGCTGCCCGCCACCAGTACGAGCAGACTCACCAGAGCGGGTGGTCAGTGGTACTGGTGTGGGTGTCACTGCTGGTGTCTGGTGTGTGGGGATTAGCATGCTGAGAGCCTGAGACCGAGAGGCTGAGAATTCAGACTTGGGTGTTGGGACTTGATACTTGGGAGTTGGGAGTAGGGAGTTGGGGCTCAGGCCACATGAATGTCTATATACGGCACCAATGAACATAAAACTATTAACGTCTGAGTACGGCTGAATCCTTGGGGCCTTGTGTGCCATAATATTATCTCGTTTTTTATTATTATTTAAAAAAAAAAACAACAATATATGAATAATTGAGGTTAATGAAATCAAAGAACAGGACAAAATCCCTTGGACCTGAAATTCACAACAGAACGGGACAAAACAAAATTCAACATTGTTGAACTACATATGTTTGAACTACATATGTAGTACTTACAGTTCAATTGTGCAAACCAAACGATTTTTTTAATAATAATATTCAGAAGTATGGGTCCACGAATAGACGCTCACAAGTTCAACAGGATTTGACTCTAGTCTGAGGCGTTGTATTGATGTATTCCATTTCAGATTATAGGTATAGATAGATTATGTACCGATAACTGATACTTGGACTGTTGTTTCGGTAAAGATACTTTTTTGTTAATTAATGTACGTATCTTTTTCAGCGTGAGCCTTCTTCAGTCAATATTGAATTGTTCAGAATAATGAAGACAGTGACATATAGAGTCTCAGCATCTCAGGTCTATGTTATTAATACAAAAAACGGTACTAAATAGTATATTATACCAAGTGTTTTTGATATTTTGAAGGGGGTGTAGGTCGCAGAAACACAATGTACTACCCTTTGAAATTGTTAGTTAGGCTGAGGCCATCCTCAGGCTGAACCAAAAGGATGAGCCTCATGTACTTTTTGGAACTTTCAAAGTAGTAATAACTTAAGCTATCTCACATTGTTCTCAACATGTGTACACGTACACGTTGTTAATATTATTATTTGAGTGCACGACTGCCCACCGGCCACCGTTAAGTGCACACGCGTAATAGTTCGGTATTTGGGCCAGGGTCGCCTTTCGTGGGCCCATAAATATCGACCCTGCCCTTGCGGATGGACCGGATGCGGTTTAAACACGGACTCAAGCGTTAATAAATTTATTTATATTGGTGCCGTATAGCGACACATAAACACAGAGAATACTGAGAGAAGAGAGATAGTTATACAATGAGATAGTGATAATTCCGACGATGAGAAATTGAGAATTATAAATAAGGAGTAGAGAAAATATTTGGGTTTTTAGAAAAAACTAGAGTTTCCTATATTTGAAAAATAGGTGGTTTCAAGAGTAAATAGTCCAGAATTGTAAGGAAGGGGGGGGGGTTGGGGAGAGACTGGAATGGGAGGGAATCTCTACCACTAGAGATAGTAGAGATATGTAAATAAATTATAACGCAAAAGGGATCCGTCCGGAACTCCGGAGACCAGAGTCCCGGATCAGTGATCACCTGATTCCCATTTTTTTCTCATTTTTTACAACAAATGTTAAATTCTCGAACATAGCCTTCTTCTAAATTATTATAGAAGGCTACGGACCTTCGGTTTTGTCATTGTGATTTTTATCTTATCGCTTTTTTTTTAAAATACGAAACAAAATTCTGTTTTGTCATAGGACTCATAGCCTTCTAAAAACAGATACAAATAGAATGCTATGTTTCATTGTTTTGTTATTTTCTGTTTAAAAAAAAATGACAGCTTTCGCTGTGGTAATGTGGTTTTTGAAACCACTATAGAAGTAAAAAGAATGTATGCTACAGTTATCCATATAGAAGCATTCTGAGAGACTAGTAGACTACACTCTAAATAAAGCATATACACAGGAAAGTATATTCTAAAAACTCTACATGCTGCTGCAATTGATATAAAATTGATAAAAAAAACAAAAATAGTACAAGTTATCAACAGCTAAAATATGAAACATTAAGTCTGGATAATATCTCAATATTTAAATTGAATAGGAAACGGAACACAGCTTCATTAGCTATGTGCGAGTATTTCACCTCAGCATGGGATTGATACAAGTTACAAATCGAGCTAAAGGGCGATCTAGCCATAAAAATGATGAAGAGCTTTGCCGAGATAACGTCGAACCTGTCGGGAACTTCAAAATCTATGGGGTATCTTTACATGGATCTGTCCACTTGTATCGAAAGGCAGTTAAAATATATTTCAGGTAAATCACATAGTGAACCCACGGGTATACGGTCAACCAAAGGGGTAGGTAATATCTCGTCAAGCGAGGAAGTGGTTAAACCATTTAGTTCCACTGAGGAACTCAGTGAAGCTTCCCAAGCTGCCAGGGATAGGAGTTTGTAACGGGCGACGCGCTTATACACTAGTGGATTAGTTGCTATCCACTCTCATCCCGCACATGATAATGCGATCTCAGATGAATCGAAAATATTTATATATGAAACAAAATCTCCATTGCCATGCCAATTAGAAAAACGAAGTTCAATACGCAACAATACATGCCCATCTCCCGCGACATCGATTTCCTCGCCGTTGCGGGCACGCAGAAGTTTCAGCTTGTCACTTATATCTTCGAAGAACAAAGACAAGTCTAGTACTACACGATGTGAATCCCAACCTCCTGTTTTGCATCCGCAAGCATCAGCAACGCAAGAAGAATGGTACATCTGCGTTCAACCTAGAAGAGCTCATCGCATGAGGTTCTGCGATGTAGTGCGTATTCACGATGCATATGGATGTGATGTATACGATCGGCGGCCAGAGTTGATGGGACGAGGCAGCCATTTCTCCGCCATCGAAGTTTACCCAGAGCTTATGCGATTTAAACTCACAGAGATGCGCATACATAAAAACTCTCATCACAATACAAATCTGCACATGTCACAAAGAAAAAACTACCATATCAGGTTAAGCGAACTGCGTGCTATCTCAATCGAGAGAGCCGATCTCTACGCAGACTAGCTTTCAGAAAATAGTATATTAAAGCAATTGCGCTAATTCACACCACATACTACTTTATGTCTGTAAAAATTCTGTAAACATCTTGACACGGAGTCAAAGTAAAACTGCAATCGAGATCCATCCCTTCCCTAGACACTTTGGCAAATCAAACTTGGGCGGTTCCAAATCGACTTTTGTATCTGTTATAATTTTCCAAATAAAAAGTAGGAGGAAGTCAGGAAGGACACCACAGTCCACAGTCTCCACACCCCACTTCCCACATTTCTTTTGGTCGCGTAGGGGGGCCTTTTAAAAATAGGCCTACCAAGTTTGATCTCCTCATTGCGCCGAAAATGATTAGAACGGGCTTTTCTACCAGGAATAGTATGCATCGTTCGTTAATGTAAATATTTATATATCTGTATGTACGCTATCAGTTAAGATGTCTATTTGTATGTATGCACAGTTTGACTGTTTTACTTTGAATACATATGACTGCAGCGAGTCCTTTTGGAGCCAGCGCGTGGCCAACCGGTCAGGCCGTAGTCAGTATGTGCCCAGGACGTGGCCGACTTGTCATTTCTCGGGAATAAAACGGTATATACCAACGGTCCAAAATGTAGTAGGAAGTAGGAGCGGCCCAGTGACTCATAGGCAGGGTTTTAAAGGTTTTCAAAGTGAAGTGTAAATAGCAGAAAAGAGATAGCAGAAACAAAAATCGATTTGGAATCGCCTTCGGTATTAAGTTACAATCAAACTTGACCTTTTTTCAATTCACACTGGAATCATACTTGAGCATGAAACTTCATCTATTGATGTGTGTGATACTCTTTGGAATAGTTGCGAGCTGAGCGTCGAAGTATGAATAGTTGATACATCGCGATATGAAGTTCCCATCATTCTTCATCAGCACCATAGCATGGGAACTCCATTGGCCTCCCTTTTAGCTCTATATCGCTATTTTTAAGATTAGGTGCGCGATTAATATGAGTAGTCTGTGTGCCTTCATTCGCGAAACGTTAGACTATTATGCACAATTTGCAGAACATTCTTAAGACTATTTATTGTGCTTATGCCACGAACTTATTCCGCGACTCTTGTGTAAAATTGCCTATTGAATTAGCTAGATATATATTTCGTTCACTTGATGGCATGCGAATCTGTCGTTGGAGTGTCGTTCCAGTGTACAGTGTTCACGTGAACACGTTGAGCCAGCAGACGAGGTGCGCGCGCAGATGCTTAGTCTTTCGCATCCGCATATGAAATCCGGAAATCGATACATCCCCGATTATTGACGACATAAACGAGGCTCATACACTAAACGTGACTGAGAATTTATATGGGGGCGATCAAACCCCGAGTGACTTCTAGATTTTGTAACAGTGTTTCCTGCCAATATTCGATCTGTTCAAGCATACTGACATAGTCAGCGGAAGACAGCTTCGATGGTGGGGGAGTGTTTTGCTTCGGCGGTGCTCCATCCCATGCCGGCAATCCTCGCTCATTTACAAGCGACGATGACTGCTCGATTGGTGCGGTAGACTGTGACTGAGAATACGCAGAATCTGAGACGATTGGTTCAACAGGAGATCCCGCTCGTTGCGGTGACATATCGACAGTCTCCGGCAGTGACAACAAAGCACTCCTACACCTGCATAATGTAACAGAGCATAGGTATATGGTAATTAGACGTAGTGAGGTAAAGGTAGTCTGGCTCAATAGACATACTTTGCGCGCGTAATTCGTTGCCTCTACCGGTGGATTGTTCAAAACCTCACACGTGATGCTTGCACAGACAGACCGATTTTGATGCACAATGATCAGAGACACACGCACGTATTGATCGCCATTCAAAACACATCTAAATAACTCATACACTCAGTCGTGTTTTGGAATTCGATAATCAGCTGAGATTGTGCAGCTTTGTGTACGCAATACATACAAACTACGATACGAGGTAGACTACTCCTTCCGACAGAAGAATACGCCACAACATACCGAGACAACTGATGCGCGCAGGCATTCACAGCCAGTGTAACAGGGCGTAGACGGGACTTGGCGAGGTTGTATGCCTTCCAGGTGCTTGCACGCTGGAGATGTACTTTTTTGAGATCGCTTGTCGCTGCCCTGTCCGATTCCGCGTCCACAAATTCAGCAACCCCTGAACCGTCGGCTGCAATTGTACGCTGCCTAGTACTCATATCAGGTTGTGATACAAGCGTATTTGCCAGCATCGTGATATCACTGCTAACGGATTCCGCTCTGAATGGAGTAGAAGATACTACTGCTGGTGATTGAGTGGGTGAGGGTGAGGGGGTGGGTGAGAGAGGTATGGGTGGAGAAGGTGACAACGAGAAGCTCTCACGGTTCCCAAGAAAACCATCGTCAGATTGCGCGGATTTCACACTTCCTGTATGTACTAAACCGGTTACCGCGGGAGTAGCTTGCGAGTTATACACAGCTCTAGGCATATACGTCTTAGAGTTATCGCCAGCATTTACACTTGACATCGCGTCCGCTCGTACACAATCTTCGGTAGGCGAAGTTTCTGCTACAAATGAAGCCAGATCAACACGCATGGCGCTAGCAATCTCTGTCAAATCCTTCTGAGCTGTATACTCCGGTCCACTCCCCGGGTTTCTCGGTAGAGTGCTATCCCACGTATCATCTCTCTCCTTGATGTAGCTGGTTGTTTGCAGAGTATTAATCGGATCGTTGCACTTTGTGCGTATACCTCCGACCGACGTCTGACCGGCATTTGATTTCCCAGAGAACAGTGCAATATGTGGAGCTGTTGAATAGTTCCGACCTGCATCTGTAACGGGGACGGCATGATCGCTACTGATAGTAGTAGTAAGTGGTCTGATCATTCCTGCACCCAGGCCTATTCCTGGACTAGATGTGTGGTCAAAGGACGGTCGTTGTGGCGCTTCGTCTTCACAAACACCGTTGGCAGTGGCAGTAGCTAAGACTGAAGCCGAGTTGCCGGAATGCGGTGCCATATTCAATGTTTGGGTCGATTGCGTGAATGGAACGGTCCTCGATGGAGGTGGTTCTAGTCCACAAACGGGCTGCTCCTCGTTTGCGGACGCGCTGCCAGGACTATGTGTGTGCGCGCACGCTTGCGGCGGTATGCTAAGCGCGGTCACACCGGTGCACGTACTATCCAAGGATTTCTCACCCTGTTTCTGGGATAGTTCGCGCGGAGTATCGCTAACTAGCCGTTGGCCGTGTGCTTCAGCGCCAGTCGTCTGTGCATGTGTCTGTGGCGAAGCTAAGCTCAACTCAGTCATCGATCGCGGCCCATCTAGCCTACACTTCGACGCATGTGGATGGCCTTGCATGGGGGGCTCAGACATTTGCGTGCGGATGTGCGAAGGCTTCTGCGCGGGCATGACGTTTGTACTTGACTTTGCACCCGCGCGATGGACTGCCTGTCCTTCGTTGAGCACAGACGAGCGCAGTTGTGCCGCCGTCGCGCATGCTGGCAGCAAATCCTCTGAGAGTATCTGGAGGCGAGGGTTGGTATGTACAAGGATTCTTTAGACATTAAAAAAACCGGTTACGATGATAGGCATAATTTCTGCAAATATTTCCACCGTCGCGGTCTTGAATTTGGGAAAAAATGTAGGACTCTTTTCATAGGGGCTTTTTAATTACTCAATATATATACACGGGCATGCATACATCTATGCTGAAAAGTGATCGTTTATCCTGGCGTAATATGTCATGATTTGAAGTAATGTGAAAAGGATACAGATCAATCGGCCAACTCAATAAGCACAATACCAGATCGATATTAATTCGACTAATCACCAATTGAAAGTTGGCAAGACTAAACTAGCAATTTCAGCGGATATACAGTAGCTCATAACAGCAGCCGACGTTCGCTTACAGGGCACCATGCCAGACAAAACATTCACAATGACGACTTCTTATCGAAACGCTTCGATGGACATAGAATGTTTGATACGAGGAAATTATAAACGACACAGCAAGTCGACAACTTGGGGCAAAACCTACATAGAGGAATCTCTCATGTTTTGTGATTCTAATAACTGAATTCATATACGCGAAACATGCATATAAATTGCAGCCAAACCCCTTCTTAACAAAATCTAAAACTCAGACCGCAATACCAAACTGTTTAGCGCTAGAAGGTGGGAAAGTTCACATCAGCTGATCATCACCCGACTATCTCAATCGATCTGACGTACCTCTTCTGCACGGAACAGCAACGGATTGGGCACCCGCTCACATCTGAAACACGTGAATGGACTTGCCACGGCGGACCTGGTACCCGTACTGATCTCCGCTCGCGCCGTAGCTGATTGGCGCACCCGCGCATTCAGCTGCACACACGCATCGTGCGACCAGTGCTCACACGTGGCACACTGCATACCTTTCCCTACAATGGCCACCCCTCCGCACATGCACTGCACATGTCGCTCCACCATCGGAGGCTTGTGTGTACTCGTTGTCCGACTCGTGGCTGCGCTCCAAGGCGTGTCCATATCTGTTGCTGCGCACATACCTGTGCTGGCCTTATAGCTTACGCCAGCTTCCGACTTGTCATTCGAGCTAGATACAGCCTCGCTCTTAGTCCGGCGCATGTTCAGAGGTCGGTCACTTCGCAGACTGTCGTTCACATCACCCGCATTCGATCCCCAGGCAAGATCTTTGCTATGTCTGCTCCTCACTCGATCACCTGTGCCACTCAGCATATTCTCAGCCATACCCTCCCTATCGAGCTCGAGACCCTTGCCCACAGCACCCGCCTGCCTGCCAGACGCACTGGTCTGGCTGCTCACACTGCTGTGCCTGTGCCGTGTGTGTGTACTGGAAGCGTGCGCTGCACCTGTCTGCGTCTCAGCAGCTGTATGCTTTGTTGCCTGTTGTATGTGCTTGGACTGTCTGCTGCGCTGCCCCCCCGCACGTGCTCCCCTGCCACTCGCACGGGCGTTCATTGCACTCACCCGCGCGATCATACTTGCCCCTCTCGCCGCCGATGACCGTCCGTCAATCTTACCACGACTAGTCATAAGCACAGGCAGATGAGGTAACACACTCTTACCCGATACCCTCCTATCAGCTGTTGAAACCTCCCCATTCGCACCGCCAACTGTACTCGCAGCGGCAGTACTACTAAGGCTCGAGGCGTTGGCTTTTGTGCTCACATCCGCAGCCCCCTTCGCTTTGGGTTGCGCACGAGCGTGCTTACCACTGCTATGCTCGCGTGAAGCCCTGTGTGTGCTAGACTCAGATACAGACCTGCTCACGCGCCTCCCCCGGACAGCGGGACTTGCTGCCTGTACCACAGCAGCTGCAGTAGCGGAGGTATCTGCCATCGGCTCCTTCTTCGCCGCGTCGTTCGGTCTTTTTATACCTTGTGTGCGAGTGCGCACGGGACGTTTGGTCCCATAGACGCCTGTTGCTGGAGCCTGTGATGCCACACCCCGGCTACCACGCGTGCTCGCATTATCCTCACCTGCACTCTGAGGTTTAACTACTGCGCCATCTGTGGCATTTTCTCCCGTTGCTGACTTCATACCAGAAATAGCAACTGCCAACACAGCCGCCTCCTGCTCACCAGCACCGGCAGATTGTTGAACACCTAGTCGTGGCTGTCTGAGCTTCTGACCAGCACCACCACTTTCCCCCACACCCCTCTCTCGAACAGGCCTCCTAGCCCCGCCCCCACTTACGCCCACGCTCGCCGCACCGCTGCCATTCACGTCTGTCGGTGTACCCGTAGCAACAGCACCAGCCGAACGCCGGGGGTGTCCTGGAACTGTCTCCTTCTCCGCCCCTTCACTAACACTCACAGTGGTGTTACGCCGCGTGCGCATGCTCCTCCCCTCATCTGTGCCGCCAATAACGTTGGCCGCCGCCACAGCGCTCGCATCAACGTCTCCGCGCGAGTTTACATTCGGCGCACACACCTTGGTGTGCTTGCTAGTCCCTGCCCGATATGTGCCTACATTGACTCCTTTGCCCAGCTTGCTCATCTTCAGCGCTCTTGCCGCCGCCGTGCGCCCATCCAGACTACCATCTTTGTTCCGTTGCAGAGCACGTGCGCGTTTGATACCTCGCTTAGTATCTCGGCGCGTGTTCTCACTGACCTTGGCCTCCAGGGCAGCGTCGGGCACAATAATATCCGTCCATGAAACTCGCTTCACATGCATGCTTTTCACGTTGGCCGCGATTGCGTTTGTGCCTGTGGCAGTGTTTATGTTTGCATCAGTGGTTGTGCTCGTGTTCGTAATATAATTGGGTAACTTCAGCAGCGGAGGAGGTGCTGATAATTGTGATTGTTGCTGAGCAGCGTTGCTGTTTGTGTTTCGGTCTTGTGGTGCGGTTTTTTGCAATGGCTCCATACTATCCGCCCTGTCAGGAATAGGCCGGAAGTCAACGTCGTAGTACAGCCAACCATTGACTTTCAAGGTAGAGTTAGCCTTCTCACTCTCCCCAACAGTCAAACGACCGTTCGTATCTGCCCCAGAAGTCGTACTCGCCTCTGCAGCCTGGTCACCAGCAGTAAGCTTCAACCCGCTTGCTGCGTTCATCTCGTTGCTGTGTCTGCACTCGGATAACCCAGACGCACTCTCCCCTAATCGTTTCGCCACACCTCTCCTATCACTGTGGCGCCTGTCCAACTCAGCCTTATCCGATGTCACAGACACCCCTACAGTAGGCTTCACAGACACTTCCACAGAGGCGGGATCCGAATTTGATTCCGACTCACTCATAGCCCCCCCTACTACGCGCACGGGATAGAACACGCCATCCACCCATCGCGCGAACACGTGGCCGCCAACAGGTTGGCCCTGCATGGCCATGGCCAGAGCTTGCGGTGTCCAGTGGTGACGTTTGTGGCTCGTGAGGTTAACGCTGGCTAAGGTACCATCCAATGAGCCCTCTTCCACCACAGCATCGTCCCCATGGCTAGCAGCAGTCACTGTGCCAAATGCACCACTTGCACAGCTGTGCGGCGTGTCGGTTGCGAGTGTCGTGGAAGCATCCGCAGTGGCCGTCGTAGCATCTACAGCAGGTGTGTAGTTGCTATCCCGCGGAGCTTGCTTAGTGCAGTTTCCATCGGTTTCCAATTTTGATATATTTGCAGCGTTGTGGGGGTCGGTGCTGCATGCCGGGTGGTCAGATGAAGGTGGCCTACTGATAGCACCGTCACTGTTTGTGTTGTTTACCTGCGTGCTCACATTCTCAAAATGTGTTGTAGTCGCAGCCTGCGCACCATCCATGTCGTGTGTGACACTCGATATTCCTTTGTTCGCATTGGAAGCCGAGCTTTTCGATTTAGTATCCTCTGTAATCAGCGGCGAAGCACGACTCGGATCCTCGGGAAGTATTGAACTGGCGTCCGTTTTCACAACAGGGTTCGTCTTTTCATCCACATTCATGTCAATTATACCTATATCCCCGTTGACTTTCTCGACTACACGCGAGCCCGCCTCGTTGGCGCCATAGCCCTCAGCCGCAGTATGGTCGTGCCCACTTTCGTGTGGCCTGGACAAAACCTTCGCAAGACGCGCGGACAAATCCACAGGCGAGGATGGCTCGTCCCTAACCTTGCCTGCAGCTTTGCCCTCAGACTGTACCCGCTCATCTCCTCTTGGACTGTTACCGCTCTCAGTCGGGCTTGCACTAGTCAGCACAGGCCCAGGCGCAGCAGCAGAAGCCTGTGTGTCTACAGAGGCGGTTCCTGTTTCATGTTCGTGTTTGCGCGTATCACGTCCTGACGTCCCCGTTGGCTGTACCTCGCCGTGCTGCTCTCCCCTGCCCACCTGTTGCGCGCCTTCTCCAGCGTCGGCGCTCTGTTCCGGCCCGTGGACACCGCTGAATGGCTCTGTGCACGTTCTATCCCGCACATCTCCAACCATATCTGATGCACTACTAGTACCTACAGTGCCACGCCCCTGGGAAGTCCAGTCCTTGATCTTTTGCTTGTGACTCTCAATGGCTTTCCTTTCCGCGCTCCCCTTTGCACAATCGCCTTCCCGCGTACAATCCAGCGCACCAGCACTCTCAACCGCATCTTCGCTGTTGTCACTTTCGTGTACACGCTTATCTGCTACCGCGCACCCACGCCCCGGTCTGCACTCATCGGTCTCGGTCTCGCTGTCCGTCTCAGTGCCATTCCCACTCTTACAGTCGACTTCACTGCCACTTTCGTGTGGCGAACTCTTACGTGAACCAGCCTTCGCCACCGTTCCCTCCTCCCCATCAGAGTCACTCGCCCCATCGCCACCATCAAAAGCGTCCAAACCACCAAGCTTATCTATTGTATCCAAGGTGATGGTCGCTTCATACCACGGCGGGTGGTCTATAAACAGCGCGTTCTTCGCCTCGTCACCTAGCAACCCCCGTTTGGGCCCTCGCTTTCCCACCGACTGTGTGCGCGTTCTCGCTTTCCCGCCCGTATTTGTTCCTTCCTTCCGCCGAGATCGTGCTTGTATACGTGTGTGCGTGCCGTTGCGTCCACGGGTAAGTGAGCTCGTCGATATAGATCGAGCTGTTTGTGTTCTCTGTTCCTTCTCCTCAGTCAAACTCACGTCACAACTCTCACCATCGCCTTCACTTTCGTCTCCGACTTCCTCGTCACTTAGATCATAACCTGTCTCCAAGGTAACCGTCTCCTCCCACCACGGGGGGTGGTCCATGAACAGCGAGTTCTTCGCATCGTCCCCTAAGCTGCCTCGTTTGGGCTGCACACGCTCTCTCACTAACCCTTCCCCCCTCTCTTTACCTACACCGTTTGCACCTGCGCTGACACTCCGTCCCCGCACATCTGTTCTGTCTTCTCGACCGTTAGCACCTCTTGTCGTGTCTCTCGCATGTCTCTCTATTTCCTGCTTGCGCCTTGTCCTGCGGCCGCTAACGCCACCTCCACTTTCCTGACCACTCTCCGACGCTTTTCCTACTTTGTGTAGGCTGCGTTCGTGTTTATTGCCTTGTCCTCGCGGTTGACTGCGGTTCTGTGCACTGCGCGCCGAGTCGCCCTTCTCACTGACCGAAGTCACTTGCGACGACACACGACCAACCTTGCTCCTGCTCGAACCCCGACCCTTCTCTTTATCCTCACTACCACTTGAATCGATCTTATCCGAGCCGTCCACTTCTTTGAGTAGCGGTGTATCAATCACAACATCCCCCATGGTACGTCCGTACGAGAATAGGCTCTTAAGTGCAGCCCTCCCGTCTCCGGTGCGTCGATCCCGCACGCGGGGTACTCGTTCAGTCGCACCGTCGCTCACCGCCGCACTGGTACTGCTACTGGTGTCCTGACTGCGGCTTCGTGCACTGGCATTGCATGTCTTCCCCTTCGATATCCTATTCTTGAGATCACGGGCCTTAACTTTGCTATCCCGGTTGTTCTTCGTGTACTGAACCTTTCTCCTGCCGTTACTACCATCTTGCGGCATGTCAGTACTATCCGGACCACTCCCCTCATCTACAGCCGTACCCTCGGCACTTTGCCTCGTGGGCTTTTTCAGTCGGCGCTCCTCAGACTTCTCCTCAGCCTCCTTTTCCTCGGTTTCAAGCGCTGCAAAATCAATCACCACATCGCCCATAGTTGGACCGTACGAGAAAAGGCTATTCAGAGCAGACGACCCGTTGCCCGTGCGACGCTCACGTACCGGTCTCCCCACCGCATCGTTGGCCCCTTCCACGCTCTCACTCGTGCTGGTGTGCCGCTGCCTGGGTTTCCCGCCTATACTCTGCTTGCCTTGGCCACGAGTGTGTCCCGCTCCACTCGCACGCAAACCGCCGCCACTGCTCTTAGGCCGATTGCCAGGCACCACGTGTGTTCTGTGCGCAATACTCTCATTTTCACTGGGGCCATGCTTCTCGATCTCACTCCCGTTCCTCTCCCTTTCCTCCGCTTCCAAGGCCTCTAGATCAATCTTCACATCGCCCATGTTCCGTCCGTACGAGAACATACTCTTCAGCGCCGCACTACCCGCCCCTGTACGCCTGGGCCGTTTGACACCCACCGTACTCTCAGAGTGTCCATTGACCGTGTCATGCGTGGTGCTACCGTTGCTAACATGCGACTTCGTTAACTCCGCACTGCTAATGCTCGCACTCCGTTTGCGGGCATTGCGTACAGAGTCGAAGTCATCCGAGCGTTCCCGCGAGCGCTTCCGACTGTATAGAAATCGGCTCATAAGACTGCTAGGACCCGGAACAGCCGAGCCCTTACCGCTATCGCGTACACTCCCATTGGTACCGCTATGCTTGCGCTCAAGTTCTACAGATGGTGCCTGCTTCCGCCCTCTCATGCTCGCTTCATGATTGTTGCTTGTGTTTGTGCTTGTGTTGGATATAGTGCGCTTCCTGGGGCGAATCGGGGCTACCAGACTATTGTTTCCGTGAGGTTCGGCTTTCGTAGTTGCGACGGCCCGAAGCTCCCCTTTATTTGCCTTTACCCGCGTATTCGTTGCGGAGTCTCCCCGCACATTAGCTCCCACTGACCGCGCAACACTACCCGAGCCAGCCGGGCGCAAACGTGCGCTGTAGAACGATATATCTTCATCAAAGATTTTACTGAACCCCGGATAATGGATTCGAATGGTGGGAGGTCGGCGATCTCGATTTACTTCTAAGATACGAGTCCGATACCACAGCTTGTCTGTCGCGTCATAGACCTGAATGGATAGGAAACTTAATATGATCAGCCAGCATACAAGGCAGCAAACCTACAATGAAGCATACGTCTATTAATGTATACACTTGGAGAGTACACTTGCCAGGTAAACGAGAAATCGCGAAAAGGATTCAGATATCGTTACGAAAGATGGAGTAAATTCAGATAAACAGAAGTGAATATTAGATCTCTTGGGCATGTGAATATTTATATCTACGTGAATGAAGTCACTTATACATTCACATATACATGACTACATACACATATATATCACCCATATATACATATATATGTACACACCCATACCCACGCACACTCACACGCACGATCACACCCACACTCATACCCACACACGCCCACAAACACACACGCCCACACGCACGCCCACACGCACGCCCACACGTACACTCGCACACATACACACACACACACACACCGCCCACACGCACGCCCACACACACACACACATATATATATATATATGTATATACTCGTAAGTGCATACATACATACATACATACATACATATACATACACATACATACACACAGACAAAAACACAGACCCAGACCCAGACCCAGACCCAGACATTATATATATATATATATATATGAGCGTATTCATGCGTTGAGTAGAATGAGTATGAGACACACACACACACACACACACACACACACACACAGACAAACACACACACACACACACACATATATATATAAATATATATGCCGATCGAAATTAACAATCGTGCCACAAAAAGAGGTCCAAGAACACCACGCCAAGTTCACATATTCTCTCTCTATAGAAAATACTACTTTGGAGGCATTAGTTCTCACGTCATCAATAGTAGAGTGTGAAACGACGGAACGAAGCTACAATTAGCAACAACAGTATACATATGAATATGGTTATATCCATATAGTAGACGATGAATTATAGCCGTGGAAAAACATGCGTGCAGCAAAGCCTATCGCGAAACACATCTTGCACACGGTTCTTTGTGCGCACAACCTCGCACACCATTAGAAAAAGCACAGCAAAGAAAGGTATACTGCTATTCATGTAGCGACCTTAGAAAGAAATATATAATCTGCACACACAGAATGAACTCGACTCCCTTCCACTCACATTCACCTCAAAATTCTCATACTTCAGGTTGAAGAACTCAACAAAATGTTAATCCATAGAGTAAGGCCGTAGTGAGCTTGCGATGTTTCTATCATTTCCATGTATACAACTGTAAACACAGGACAGAACACATACAAATGTGCAAACAACTATAAACCAGATGTGACATGCTCAAGTTGCAAGGTACGTGTATTGAATAATACAGGCCACCACACACAGTGCCCACTTGAGCCTCTGTCTCGATATGGTTTGATCTGTTTGCGTAGTTAGCTTCTATGTGTGCGTCAATGTGTCTACGAACTCGTGTTGGTTTTTGAATTCCTACGGATATGTTGTACATACACATCATGTGCAAGCACTATATTATGTGTGCAGAGATGTATGCGTCGGAAGATTTTTTCTGATTGGCCTACGACAGAAAGCAAACAGCATTTGCCAACCAGCTATAGTTCAAATGGATGTCTTTGCACACAGATTGGACAGAGAAGCACAATAGACTAAAACCAAAAACGTACACAGAACGTTTTTATATTTGACACAGTATATACCTCTACTGCGCCATTCTTCTGAAAGCCGTCGTCGTGCTTTGCGTTATTTCTGACCACTCGTTCGCATACATCATCATCACCGCCGTTATCTTTCCCTCCATCGGGCACTACGTCTTTTTCTTTCTGTTTCGGCATGCCTGTGCTGACCGTTTCCTTCTCCACAATACTATGGATCGCGTGCGGTGGCACAGAGTTTCGGGTCTGTCTATATTGCGCGCTGGACGGATCAACAGGTATGCAAGGAACTAAGGAAATAAGAACTTTGTCATCCAAGTTGAAGCGATTGTTCTTAGTGTTTGTATGTGCCAGGGTACCGCATTTGGCATCTCCGTCTGTTCTTTCCACGTCTTCGCTTGTGCTAAGACTAGCAGCCGTCCCAGCAGGAGACACAACTGTCTGATTCACCATTGCGTTACAAACTTACACACTTAATACAAACACAGCTAAGCTCCGTACAGCAGTTGTTTAGGACTGTATTACGTGCGATCTCTACGTCCCGTTTGTTTCACAGACGAGAGGTGCTTGCTATAACCACATAACACTACTATTATATACGTTCGCCGTACACTCGTACCAAAATTCGATTAGTGTTCATAGGTATACTGTCAAAACATGCTACTGGTATACAAATGTATGGACCAACAAGCAGTGTGCTTTATAATCTACATAGTACGTGTGCTTGTATGTATCTGAGCTACTTGCAGGTATTTTAATACACGTTCAAGGTAAAACGTTCCTTTCTCCTTCTGCAAATCGTATGTAGCGCAAACGCACACTCAAACTGCTCGCAACTTTTGAGGGGGCTGAGTGACTCATCAGTCAGTCATCACCCCGGTGTATCCACTCTATAGTTTCTAAAACCATCAAATATGGTCCTAAAATCCGATACATGTAATATATATGTAACAGCTGTCCAACGGGTATGGTTGAAACTACCAGGTTATGTCCTACAATTAGACAGATCTGTAGTATATTTCGGCTGTTCGCCTTTGGTATATAAATTTTTGTCGAAAATTGGACAGTACCCGCCCAGTCCTCTGGGTGGGACAGGGAGAAACAATCGGACACAGATTTGAGCCTTTTATCCGTGCACCTGCGTCCGCGAGTTGAGGGTCAAATTAGCCCTAGAAGCTTAAGTGTAAAATTTAGAGTTCATATCATAATCAATCTAATCTATATCTGCTTGTGGGGTGTAATCATTGTCTTTTTTACAAATATGACTCCGGTATCAATAATATATGATCATAAAGATACAGGTAGCGATCATGCTGACAGTATCTGATGTATGTACGTGGACAGTGAAACATTGTATCGTTTCCCACATGGAATAGGAGTATTCCTGCTTATAGTTCTCTGGTACGTCTATAGTTCGTGTAAGTATTCGCACATCTAACTTCTATAGCTATATAGATACTCGATATGGAGCTAGATGTCGAGGCGACTCGTTTCCTAGAGTACTTCCTGATTGGCGGTGTTGATGTTACACACGGGCTCACTCCCGAGGATGAAGAAAGTTGTGGAGAAGACCGAGATGACAAAGGACATAAGTTTAGTTTGCCGCCGCGGAGACATTCGGTCATCTCACACAATAGCTTACATATGAAAGAGAATGGGCGGAAAAGCAGTATCAAGGACACCCCCAATGAAAACAAGAACGTGTCAGAAAGTATTAGTGCAAGAAAGCAATCGAGTGAGAATGCTGATGGAGGCGGCCTAGATGTTCCCAAGGTTACGAAGTTGCCTCCATTAGATTTGACTTACAATTCAGAGGGATTGTTTAGATATCCCGTGGAAGACTATGCAGCGTCACCACTGATACCTTCAAGGGTACTGTCATTCTGTTTTCCGGAAGGTGTTATGATCTCGAAGGAGTATAAACAGCCTAAATTCCATTCCTTTGTGATCACCACCGAAACAGGGTATGTATATGTCTACGATCGCGTTCATATGCTTGTCTTTACATGTTCAATAACGGACCAGCAACTAGCGTGTATACCTATGTATACGTTCTAAGATGCGTACGTGTAGGTAGGGCGAAATGGTATGAAGGAATTAATGTACGCAAATATTGCATCATATATGTGGTGGGTTCTTGTAATCTTTATAGAGAGACATCTACACCACCTACAATCATAATTTATGTTCATCTTCTAGTAATAGATTCCTTCTATTCCTATATATTTTTTATCTCGATACAATATCTGTATACATATACAATATATATATATATATATATATATATATGTGTGTGTATGTGTATATGTATATGTATATATATGTGTGTGTACACACACACACACATACACACACAAACTATATATATGCTTGTGCACACGCAGACACAATCTATGTATACACCCATGCCGAAGATCTGGGTACTGTAGAGCGAAGTTACAACCATATCGTTTTGATTGGAAGTTTTCTGTACTACGAGAGGTACACAATTGTCACCTTTAAACGAGGGCTCATCCCTGTCTCCCTATACTCGGCTTTTGAAGAATGCCTAACACTACCCACATATTAGATGCGGATCGCTTGTTCGCTGTATGTTACAATACTGTATCGCTAATACGTTGCTGACAGAGCGACGGAGCGTTCAGTTTATAGAGCTTTATCGAAGGCAAAACATGCCAACTAGGCAGGTGTTTGTATATTGTAGGACTCAAATGAGAAATCAGCTCATATGAGAAAACATGCCAAATAGACAGGTGTTTATATATTGTAGGGCTCAAATGAGAGAGCAGCTTGTACGAGAAAACATGCCAACTAGACATATGAGAAAACATGCCAACTAGGCAGGTGTTTGTATATTGTACGACTCAAATGAGAAATCAGCTCATATCAGAAAACATGCCAACTAGACAGGTGTTTAAATATTGTAGGGCTCAAATGAGAGAGCAGCTTATACGAGAAAACATGCCAACTAGAAATATGAGAAAACATGCCAACTAGACATATGAGAGAACATGCCAACTAGACATATGAGAAAAAATGCCAACTAGACATATGAGAAAACATGCCAACTAGACATATGAGAAAACATGCCAACTAGACATATGAGAAAACATGCCAACTATTATACATTGTAGGGCTCAAATGAGAAAGCAGCTCATATGAGAAAACATGCCAACTATTATACATTGTAGGGCTCAAATGAGAAAGCAGCTCATATGAGAAAACATGCCAACTAGACAGGTGTATATATACTTGTACGGGCCAAATGAGTATACAGCTCATATGAGGAAACATGCTAACTAGACAGGTGTTTATATAATGTAGGGCTCAAATGAGAAAGCAGCTTACATGAGTAAACATGCCAATTAGACAGGTATATATTTACTTGTACGCTCAAATGAGACAGGTTTCCGACATACACGTCATTGGATAATGATTTTACGATGGAAGTTACACATTGCATGAGGTGCCAAATGTTTCATGGAGCGCAGTGGTCGAGAACTCAAACGGAAAATCGAGCGAAGGGAGCACGATATAAAGGCAATACACATAGATATGTTCATGTGCAAAACAAGGGAAAGTGTGAATGGCTTATCACATGCTTCATGCACATGCTCATGGAATACCTGCTTCTGTGCTGTATATGGCACAGGTACGTAGGGTTTTCAGACTTTGAACCCCTGTGATCTTGCAGCACATCTGTGCTCACAATAGTCCCGTTTGTGTGCCCTATACAGCGCACGAATGTATGGCGGGGCCTTGGTGTTCTACGAGCCGCTTGAGAAGGCCCTCAGAGTGCAGCTGGAAGGGATGTACGAGGCTTACAACAAAGAGGTCAACGGGGGGGAGACCGTCACTGAGCTACCCATTGATCTATACTTGCCCAAATGCCTGACGCTCATGACTCATCTGCCGCTTATTCTGACCTTGAAGGTACAATATAGTAGTATAGACAGTTTATGGGCACGAAGCCAGCCTGAAGTGCGTTGAAGTGCGCGTATACGTGCAGCTTGTGATGGGAAGTGTACAAAGTTTGGTGGTACGTGGAAGCTTGATGATGTTGTATATGGATATGTGTAGAGTGTGGTTTTGCGTGTGTGTGTACTATGTTATATTTTTGTTCGAGTGGTGCAAGGCGGAGTGAGGGGAATGAGGGGTCAGACTCTCATCATTTTGTATATACAATGCGTGCTGAAAGAGGCACAATGTCGGACACACACCGGACTGTAGTTCTTATTGTTGCGGCTGTGCTAGTATGCGCGGTGGGTTGTAACCTGTCAAGTCGTATAGCTCCGCCGCATACTGGCATGATGTGGGCTCTCCACCCACAACCAGGAAACTCAACAGACGTTTGTTCTCTGGTGTTAGACTAAGGAAATTGGGTCAGATGACTATTTTGTATCCTCCAGTACCTACGGCAAGCAGGCTTAGGAAATTGGGCCAGATGACTATCTTTTATCGTCCAACACCTTTGGCAAGCTTTAGGGCGTGAATTGTACAGTCCGATGCTGTCTGTGCCATCAAGATGTATTAATTGTGTCGAATTCTGATTCAGTCGTGTGCGTATTCGGAAGATCAATCTCGATAGTGTCTGATCGAATCCAATATCAAGCGTGGCGGCATGATTTAAGCGCAATCTGTATGTATCTACTATCAATCTAACTGTGACATGTGTAGAAATGGTTGTCAAACTATGTTTCGTCTGTCTTATGCATTTATTTACTGATAGTACCCCCGCCCATACCTCACTTCTCCTCTTTAATAGGACATTCTGGCCCATCTGTACATGCTGAGCCAACAACCCAACTACACTGACCTGGAGAGGGCCATTGTCAATGTGTGCAAAGAGATACCCGTCCCTCCTTCAGGACTGGCAGAGGTGAAGATAGCGCTGACCCCGCAGCCCATATTTGTGTCGCGCCCCGCAGTCAACTACTTCCACCCCAGCAGCACGGATTACCCCTTCGTAAGTGATCGCATGGGGCAATCAGGCGACTGTGTGGTTGTCTAATGAGCCGCGTTGCCTGCTGTGTTGTCGCCTATCCCCAATCGTGTGTGTGTACGTGACATACATTTATTTATATATATGTATGCATGCACTCATCACACACACACACACACACACACACATACATATATATATATATATATATATATATATATATATATATGTATGTATGTATGTACGTATGTATGTATGTATTAAGTATGCATTATTTATATATATATATATATATATATATATATATATATATATATATATATATATATATATATATATATATATATATATATATATATATATATATATGCGTGAGTGTAAGTGTATTATTTTTTACTTATACTCGGTGAGAAGTGAGTCCATACACAAACGTGGGTATAAATAGTCTACCTTCTCGTTCTAGTTTGCTGCCCGTCCTCCCGTTGACCATATGCAAGTGGTATCGTGGTATTGCCACTATCCATCTTTGTACCGTGCGTGACTCTCCTCAACAGTACAAATCGAAT
>LUCW03001462.1:70000-72500 GCA_001586965.3 Sphaeroforma sirkka | reverse complement strand
TTGGTCTACCTGTACACTTATATGCTTGCCTGTATAGCACATGTATGTGTGTGTGTGTAGATGCATAGCCAGCGCATTGATAAATCATCAAACTGTGGGGGTACGTGCTAATGAATTTCAATCTAGCAATAATCCACACAGCATGTATCCATTCTATTAAATTATCTTACAATAATCTTCACAGCATATATACATTCTAATAAATTTCAATCTAACAATATCCACAAAGCATGTATACATTCCCGTACTACCGGCCACGTTGGTCGCCTTCCTGGGCGCGCCTATGCCCTACTTAATCGGGATGGATGCAAAGTACACGAGCATTGCTATGAATGAGGGAGGCATGGGCGAAGACATCGTAAGTGGGTGTGTGTGTACTATTCTTGTAGTTCTTCTTGCTCAGTGCTGGTTGCAGACATGGATGCTAAGTACTATGTGTTGCACTGTACCATGGTGGCATGGAAGATGCATTGAAGGTGCGGTTGTGCGGTCGTATTGCGTGCGTTTGTCAATCACATGTTGTAAATATATCGACCTATTGTTCAAGGGGTATTGTATTCGCGATTGGCCTTGCAGTTAAAGATGTTTTTAAGGACACGCGTGTTGCCTTATCTACAACGGATGCTACATAATACACCTTTGCCAAGAATCAAAAGTGGTGTCGGCGAGGTGCATGCTGTGCTGTGCACTCCTAAATTTTGTCCCATTCACAAATTTTGGACCGGTATTCCGGGTCCATTTCTGCGGCGGTGGTGCGAGTGACGGGTGGAGTGTGGCTGTGTGGGTGCAAATTCTATTCAGCAGTCCCTTTGTGTGTGGGTGTATGGGTGTGTGTATCATAGGCAGGATATTCCAAGGCAGTTATAGTACGATATGCATCCACTCTCCATCTCAACGTTTTGGCAGAGTTTGAGTTTAGGTGTGACAAGTGCGACGGTGGGGCTGTGCCTTTTAAACTGGAGCAGCTTGCAATTCGCCCGAACCTGCAGCGTTGCATCATATGAGTATAGAGTTAAGGAACTCTTCGACTGACGCCAGTCTACATATTCCCACCAAGCAGCGAACGAGCCACAACGTGTGTGTGTACTACTGTACTATGATGTACCTCACAGTACTGTTGTATTTTACTATCGTACTATACTATTGTACTGTACTAATTACTATACTTTTGTACTGTACTACTGTACTGTACTGTTGTACTGTACTGTACTGTTGTACTGTACTATTGTATTGTACTATTATACTGTACTATTGTACTGTACAATTGTACTGTACTGTTGTACTGTACTATTGTACTGTACTATTGTACTGTACTATTGCACTGTACTATTGTATTGTACTGTTGTACTGTACTATTGTACTATACTGTTGTATCCTACTATTGTACTGTACTTTTGTACTGTACTATTGTTTTGTACTATTGTACTGTACTGTTATATTATGATGTATCCCACATAGTAGTGTACATACACGAGAAAATCATAGCCCTATCTTTGCAACCATTTTCCATGCGTCTTCCTGTATTTCACTGTATGTTTAGCTTTCACACAGAGTTCGTCTGCGCTACCACATCATCTGTTCACGCGTCTCTCCGTATATGCGATATTCCCAGGTGTATGCCAATCTGGATGAGGGGCACCTCATGTGCGCATCGGCTGCCGTCATAACCCTTCCCCAGCATATACAACGGAAGGTAAGCGTGCAGCACGGGTGGATGGAAACGATACTTGTATCTGCAATGGTACAGACCAAACCCCTACTGATTGGCTGTGTCCGGCCACAACGTTAATTCGAATGATATATCTACAGCTTGCTTGTATGCGTTTGCGTTCTGATAGTCACTAGTAGTGCACCATGGCCAGGCAGGCCGAGTGTTTGACCAAATCTCGCTATGCGTACTGGAGACATATGTATTGGTATATTTGGACGCATGCATATATCCTCTGGGGTTCGAATCATATACAAAGCCATGCTTGGTACGAGATTGCTTTCGGATAGTCTCAACATTTTACCGGTGTTCGTATGTATACATTAGCTTCCACAGATAGCCATGCGTGCACAACAGCGCGATATACCTGTTGGTAGACCCATATCTCCCATATATGGACGTATGATTATAGTTCTATTGGCATACCATCATACAGGATTGTGCACTACATAGCTAAGCATACACTCATGCAGCATGCTGCATGTATCCGCAGCTGGGCCGAAGTCTACCCACGTACTTACTTATCTCTATCCAAGCGCTTTAAATGCACCGCACCTGTGTATTCCCAAATAATCAGTCTACACATGCGCTTGTTGATCTCTATCGATGCACCTTGCCAGCATATCATACCATACCATTTCATATCTCTCGCAACACGACTACACGCTACATTCGTGCTTACCCATCTCCACACATACACACTATTCTACCTTTAAAATTCCATACAGCTCACAGCCAGGTTAGAGTCAGCTGTTAATGTGTACGGACAATACGCGTCCGAGGACAAGCAAG
>LUCW03001462.1:47500-57500 GCA_001586965.3 Sphaeroforma sirkka | reverse complement strand
CTTCATGCTAACCTTATTCTTACTCGCATATCCGTGTGTGTGTATATACGTATTTATATATATAGCGTCCCCCCAAGCTCTGGGAGGTGTCAGGTACGCTCAAACAACAACCTTAGAGAACAAACCCATGGCCGGATACTCAACCAACGTAACGGCAACAGTGTCGAAGAGGGGTAGTGGTAGTAGCGTCAGTGTCAATGAAGGTGGGTGCATAGCACAAGCTCGCTCTCTTGTTGTGTGTGTGTGGTTTACGTTATAGAAATATGCTCATATGCATTGATAAGGTTGGACGTATAGTGCAATTGCTGTCATGTGCCGTGCAATTGGGTTCAATTTTACGAGGAAGGCTTCATAAGCATCGATACGATAAGTTAAGACGCACAATGTAAGTTTTTGCAACAAGGTTGAGACATACGCATGTCGCCCTACATAGACCCTATGTATGTACAAAGAATTATATACGATCATGTATTACGATTATATATGATCGTACATGTATATAGATATAGGTATAGATTCGTGTATAGATGTTCATAGAATATAGATATAAATGAAGATCTATATACTACAGTTTTATATGATCACAAATTGTATAGATATACATGGATGCAAACATTGCAACTGTATACATATGTATGTCTATATAGATATAGATGTAGACTCATATATATAATCATATATGTATGTATATTACAGATTTACATTCATGTATTCAATAACCCAGCCATCCCAATATAATCTGCCCGATTTTCATGTTTCACATTTGTTCTGAAAGAAGCTGCGAGGAGAAAGTTCAGTGTCCCTCGCTCACCGTCAGCGCTGAAAGAAAAAACCGCATCCAGCATGAGATTGAAACCAAACTCTCAGCTACTCAATTTAGTAGACGTCCCTTGCTATACATCACAGGTATGTGCTTGTGGGCGATATACATCATCGATTCCCTCAATATATATATATATATATATATATATATATATATATATATATATATGTGTGTGTGTGTGTGTGGCATATATGTATGTATATGTATATATATATATATATATATATATTTTATATATATATATGTATATGTATATATGTATATGTATATATATATATATATATATATATATATATATATATATATATATATATATATATATATATATATATATGTATGTATGTATGTATGCATGCATGTTGTGTAATGTATGTATGCATGCAGATGCAATGCAATGTATGTATGTATGTATGTATTTATATATGTATGTATATACGTATGTGCATTTATGTATCCATGTATCCATGCATCCATGTGTATATGCATACGCATCCATGTATGCAAATCCATGTAAGTGTTTATGTTTTGGCAATGTATATGTATGTATGTATGAACCTATGTATGTACGCATTACATGCATATATATGCATGCATGCGTACGCATGTATGTGTACACGTATGTATGCATATATGTATGTACGTATGCGTGTGCGTATGTATGCAATGCAGGCGCGTGTGCGTATGGTGCATATATGTATGTATGTATGTATGTTCAGTATGTATGTGTTTTGTATGTATGTATATATAATTGCGTATTGATATGTGTGGTGTATATGTATATATATATATATATATATATATATATATATATATATATATATATATATATATATATATATATATATATATATATATATATGTATAATATATATACATCATTTTATATACACACACATCACACACACACACATATATATATATATATATATATATATATATATGTGTGTGTGTTTACATACACAAAACGTCTATCTTAGTCCGCCCTTGCCATTGATCTCAATACCCATCCAGGTTTCCTTTACTTCACCTGACTTTACACTGTATGCACAGGTGCATGTACACGTACTTCTACATACGCATATGTTCACGTGCACATACGCCTATCTCTGGTCATATTTGCCACGGATCCTAATACTTATCTGGGGTTCTCCTACAGCACTTGACGCTAATTCGATTCCCCACTGACCTGTGTACGGATTTGTGCACCCCGAGAGAACCCAAAGAGCTCGCGAACGAGGCCAGTCGCATTAAATTAAAGGCGAACACTGTAGCCTTGGCGCGAAAGGCTCGGATAGATAAGGTATTAGAAAAAATCGATGTGTTGGGCGTTTCTAAAACTAATCAGCCATGCCGCATGAATCTGCTTGGGAACGCTTTTTGCGTCGTATTTTAGCAGCCAGTGCGTTGTTATAGTACGTAGATGCGTGCATGCATGTCTGCGAGCACACTTCCTTCGATATTTACACCACTCTGTCGAATCGATTTATATGTATTCACAGAGGTACCGGAGATACTAAGGTAAACATGCACACAGTAACCTTCTGGTCCGTGTGTGAATGAGTTGGCCTGGTGTGCTCAGCACTCCACCGGGATTGCGCATGCGTTGTACGGTGATGTTCTACCTCATATTAACATGCAAATGCCTACAAAACCATATTCAGGCACATTCTACAGTCTACACCTCTATTGTTGTTGCAAAGAGTAGTATATGGTGCTGACATCAGCATAAACCCCTCCCACACCTAAGGTTCTAGCGTTTGGATTTATGCTCTATAGTAAGCCGACCCACATATGTTTCTGTCACAGGCACGTCGAAACAAGGCTATGAAGACCCTCACGGCGTTACCAGCTGACAGAGACTTCAGTTTATTGGACGAGAAACAACGAGAAGTGATGTTCAGTATGGCGGTGGACTTTGTACACCATCAGATCACCAAGGCAACGCTGACACCAATCCAAATGCAGTATGCCACTAAAGTAAGTGTGTGTATGCACACGGGTGAGGGTTATATGTGTCTGTGGTACCGTCTGATTGTTTATATGTCGAGTTATGTGTTCTGTGGGCAGACATTGCCACTTATATGGAGAGACACATACGATATCTCAGGTATAGTTCGAGACATCCACAACCACATATAAATCATTGCTTTGGTAAAAGCGAGTTCTCACTGTGGTGCACAAGTAAAGTCTGGTGTATATGGATAGTTGGAAGCTCCATGCTACGGCTCTATTGGTGCCATTATAATGTGCACCCTCCCTCAGAGAAGGCTGTGCGTTGTTTCAGACTTCAGCATATACTAGAATTCCTTTATACACGTATGTTTCTATCATTTTTCAGAGTGTCCACCTCATGTTCGATATAATGCAATAGTCAGGCTCGTGCTCACTCGCAACGGAAATGTTCGCGGAATGCTAATTCTCCCCGTCTCTGCATAGAGCACTAACTACGCATTGTCTCTATCCCTGAGTGTTGTGTAACCCTCTGCATGCTATGAAAATTACATAGATAATCTATGGCAAGGCGCTTCATTTTAGACATGCCTTTAGTATACACTTGCCAATATATCTATTTTATAACACTGTTTTAACAGGCAACGTTGCTGAGTGTATTGGAGGTTCTGTACAGTCAGCAGCAACTGCTGATGGACGCTCTGGATCTGTCACAAGGTACTGATGAGACTAATGAAGTGCACACAGAAATGCGCACGCTGCAAACCCAAATAGCGGCACACCTGGACCAGCTGAGCCAAGTATCAGAGAAAGGTATGAACATCAGTTCTCTATCTTTGAGTATAGTAAGTCGCATAGTGTTTCATATGTATTCCAAGTTGGTTATGGCTTACCTGAGGGTTTTATTTCTTTGAATCGCATATAACTTTAAACCAATAATTCCTTTAACAAATTTGCCATCCGTCTTACTACTATGTTACTCTGCCAAGATTTATCTGTGAGTGAGTGAGTGTGTACACGTGGATACACGTATAGGCTCAAATGAAGATGTGAACTAGTGTCGAACTGCTGTTATCTTATGCTTCATACGCGACATGGACATGAAGTTGAAATGTGATTCAGCACGTACTTATGCTATTGTATCGATACAACACTCGCAGAGACAGCCCAAGCTGGATCGAACACGAAAGTCGACATCGATAAAAGTGCCCTCTCGCTGGGTCTGGTAGAAGGCCAGCCAGCCTTCGAAAGGAAAAATAGTGCGGATCAGAATGTTTGGAATCTTGCTATGCGCGTCAATCCTTGAATGCACTGTCCCAGCCTGGAGATATAAAAAAGCCAAGTTTGGTACTTATAACGCAGATTTAAAGGCAAAGACTGATAAGATACTCAATAAAAAGACAGTACATAGGATGTGGTTCTATTTCTACTACAACTCTCCACCAGCGATCGCTAGCACCCTTTGGTCAGTGAGCAGCAAGTGCACAACATCGTGGTGACCACTTTTTGCAGCCAATCTCAGCGCACTATTGTTGCGGTCAGACGGGTCAATATCTGCATGCGCCATAAGTAGCTCAACACGTTCAGTCTCCCCCTCTTTAAGTGCAATGGCCAAGGCCCTCCCTTCAATCGGTTCTTTGCTGAGCCTCAGTAAAAACTCAACCACGTTTACGTGTCCATTGGCACATGCCATGCGGATGGCGTAGTTTTGCAGGCTCGCCGGTTTAACGCGTGAATCCTTACTGAGAATTTCTACTATGTCACTCCGCCCGTGTTCAGCGCTCATACGCACAGCATCGTCATCCGCTGCTGCTGGGTCAACACGTTGGTCTTCCAGAAGCATCTTGACAACATTTGTATGCCCTTTCTCGCACGACCATCGTATGGCGTTGTTATTGTCATCAGCAGGATTAACTCGTTTGTCCGCCAGCAACACAGCAACAACGTCTAAGCTCCCCTTTAAACTAGCGTATCGAATGGGAAGGTTGCATTGCATGGCTGGGTCAATCTCGCACTCGTTCAAAAGAGTCTGGACAACTGAAACATGACCGTACCGGCATGCTAGTAATAGTGCAACATCGAACGAGGACGTGAACGGCAGATAGTTTGTCCGTATCATCCGTTTCAAGATGTCATTGTAACCCAATGCACATACGATTTGCATAAATTTTATGCGAACCTCTCGACTATTGAATTTTGTTAAAAAAATCCAAACCCCCCCCACTCCACGTCGAGAATTAAACCTCTCAACGTATGAAACGAGAGGGTGCTGGCGATGTAGTTTGACTTTGGTAATCATTTCCAAGTAATCGTCGACTGAAATCGCATCAAACCGTTGTTCTACAGGCAGGCGTAGAATTGTGTTAAAAAGTACTGCCGACTCAACCAAAACGCTATCAGAAATTGCTTTTAGTGTCTTACAGCTCAAGGCTATTTGCTGTTGGTCATCTACGCACAACGTTTGAACAACGCGCTCCTGCAAGTCTTGGGGTAAGCTGAGTATGTCGAACATGATGAAAACTGACTATTATGTCGAACTATGGGGCTTGGTATCTGGACGGCCAGGCATTGTGTCCAACAATTAAATACAGAGATGCGTACTGCATGGTAAATAATTCAATAAATACCTTCCTTCAATGATATCGGGTGATAAGGGATCCACATTCTTCATTACTCTCGATGGAGCACATATCGGCGGAAAACGAGATTGCCGCCAAAAAAAAAAAGATCCCCGCCTGCCTATTTGTAAATACTTGCGGTAATGTAGACGCCTCTACTGTAGAGACTAATACATAGAGTCTCAGAGAGAGAGAGGAGAGAGAGTCACCTAATCGCCTATGTACTAATTTATTACCATCATGACGACATCGACACTGGGTGGGGAGTTGTGATTTGTGAACGTGAAACAATGAGCCTCTGGACTGTCCGAATATCCGGAGACAATTCTGACTCTGTCCCAGTTGTCTCAGTTGTCCCAGTGTCTGGCCCGGAACTGTAAACACCTATGCGTCTGCACTTGTCCAGATTATCGTTGTCGTTCCTGTCCGGTCTACGAACTTGCAAATTTGAAATCTCCGTCAGACTGGAATTTTGAAATTTCATTTTCAGGAGTTTCTTTTTTTAGGAATCGTTTCACATTATTTCCTCGTCACCAATTTCAGAAAGCCTCGTCGGATTTTGGTTTTTAGGGACATTATTTTTGGAAACGGAGAGTACATATGATCCGATTTCAGGTCAAGGACTTTACCGCATTGGCATGTGTCGTCTTAAATGTTTTTTAAAACAAACCTGACAATGTAAATAAGCCCACCAGGCGTCACCCGGTCACCTGTTTTCTCTTTTTTTTTTTTAATTGTTTTTTTTTAACATACGTTATACAACCGCTGATAAATACATTTATCTTTCGTCGATTAAAAATATGTTTATTTATAGTACTTCACTTACCATGGCAATCTGAAAATGTCACTGAATGTTTTTAAAAATTGATTGTCATTCAATGTGACTAGTGAGTAGTGACAATGTCATCACTCATCACAAATCATTTCTGAAATCAAATCTGAAAGACTACAAACTCAAGACCTGTCACTAGACCGTGTCCAAGATGAATTTTCGGACTATTTCTTTAAAATGGACAGAATTCGTATACGTACTAGTAACTAAACACAAAGCTTGTGAAGTTGAGGAAATTTTCTAGATCCTAGTACGTATTTAAACCGCAAAGGTGAGTCTACGTAGAAAAAATACGAATCCCGTCAATCCGATCCGAAAGCAAAATTTTATTAGAGGGTACAATGCCCTCGAAAGTTTGCCCTCGTTCGGACTGGGTTCAAATTTTGTTTTACTTTTTTTTTGGAATTTTAAAATTAGCCTCCACCCATTTGGTGTGTGTAGCGAAATTTCGAACATAAATCCGAACATAAACCCATAGCCTTCTAAATTTTATAAAACATAAACCTGAACCCGCTTTAAAAGACAGTCCCTCTTTAAGTCTCGGGCATCCACTGAGAAACATGGACTATAGTCCTAAGTCCATAGTCCATACTCAAGAGCTAACCTCAAATTTAACGTTATTGCTTTTGTCAAATATACTGAATAGACGCTGAACGGGGACGTATATTTATCCAATTTATGAACGTTTTAACGTTTTCACAGGTTTCGACAGCAACGCTTTTACAAAACGGGAAACGGCTTCAGGTTAGCTCCAGACTCCAGGCTCCAGGTGAGACTGTATTTCCAGGTAACAGCTCCGTTAGTACGCGCCCTAAGCAGTTGCACAACAAAAACAAGGAGGTGCACAGTGTGCACACTCGTAGCTGTGACTCGTGAGTTGTGAGTTTAGCAATTCAAATAATCGAGTATTTCAACTTTAGTTTTTTATGGATTCATCGGTCTTTGGCGTACCTTTTTAATGGAGATAGCATAACGCTGTGACACGGACTTGATGACAATTTAGTCATATTCTTCACATGATATCACTGCGAAATGAAACAGCAGACTGCACGTATCATCAAGGAATATATATTGATTCAGCGCACGGCACATCAGCTTGCTAGCAGTGTGCAACGATGCACGCGAGTTATACTTGATAAATATCGCTAATCTTTTTAACTTGTGATTGTACACGAATACGACGAGCGAGTGCACATTGTTGATTCGTGGCTTGCGCTATGTGTTTTTTTCTGTGCTAATGCAAATACTAATGCGTGCTGTGCACGAGCATCGCGTCGTAGACTACACTGACAACCATCTAATTATTTGACAGCTTGGAGAAGGGTACTGTCAACTGTGTCATACCGCTCATCTGCGCATGCAATTTTATATAAATATGTCCAAACTGCAACGAGGTTATTATAATACACCACACGTCCACACTTCGAAGTTATAAAATGAGAGACAGTTGGAGTGCTATTTGTATGTATGTACTATGTACTATGTTCAAATACTTGATGTGTATGAGGACCGGTACCGGCGGTACGTTGATGATAGGTGGAGCAGTAGAGCTACCGGGTGTACATAATCAAATCCAAAATCAGTTGAACACATGCGCACTACTCCATGAAACTGGCATAGGAATTAGAATCCAGGCACATTCCGATTTCCAAGACAACTGGTCCTGGACAGGCTGGACTCCTAGCAACTCTTTTTTATTTTAAAAGTTCCTGACTATTTTTTTTTATTTAAACAAAAAACAAATAATATCTGAATTCAAGTCTACAAAGTTCAATGTTTTTAAAAAAACTCTTGTTGTTGTTGTGAACTTGTTGTGTGCGTGGGACTGTGGAACCGGGTCTCTGAGACTCCTTCTAGAGTTGTGCAACTTGTGACACACACTGAGAAGAGTAAAGAGTCGACAAGGGTCCAAATGGTTTTATTTATTTATATATAAATGTACAGTTTTAGAATTGTGATCTATTCGATCACCGAGTCAAAATAATTAAATAAAATAATTTCAATTCGTTACGGTGAAACATTTCAGATTTGTAATCCATTGAACCCACGAGTAAATAAAATGCCAGTGATTTAATTCAACAAATTGAACTTAAATTGCGATAAGTTGTTGTAGAACGATATATCATTCAGCTTTATCTTTTGAATCTAATAGAAACTGAATTAATGATATCGCATTCAATAAGAACTTATAGAACCATTAGTATGTTTTTAAGGAGCAGATTTGACTTTTCGGGGTTTGCTATTTTTTAAATACACAGATGAGATTACCAAAATAAATGTAATTTTATTGGCTATAATTGATAGAAAACTCTCGATTCTCATATCAGTGAAATTGGTTATTCACTCATTCGACACACATGAGTTGGAAATATTGGTGCCATGGAGTAAGATGAAGTGATATGGAGTGACATGGAGTTTTATGAGCACATTGGAAAAGATGGAATTGAACCCAATGAACACAGATAAATATTGAGTTCGAAGCCAATAATATCGAGAACGCCGTGCCTCCCATTTTAAAAAAAGGTGGAATACATATTTGTAGTTGAAGGGTTGAAGACTTGAAGTAAATATATGTTTTTTAAAAAAACATTTGGTAGGCGATTGAGTCTCAGTCTCCCAGCCCTCATTATTTTGTTTTAAAAAAACAAATAAACTATATTCAGTTAAATTTCGACCCTCAGCCCCTCGGGGCTTGGGCTCTCGGCCTCGCCTTGGGGGCTTGGGGCTCAGCTGCTTGCGCTGCCCTCTACTCTCTCTCTATAGTAGTAGTAGCCCTGAGCGGCTGGGCTAGAGAGGCCTCTAGCCCTGGGCCTGGGCCCTGGGGCTCACAACTAGAGAGGCCAGCACTCTGGCTGAGTCTGGCAAAGTGGTAGCCACTGGCCAGTCAGCACTCACCACTCACCAGTGACCACTGAGTACTGACCAGTCACCACTGCAAGCAAAGCATGACTTTTCTTCTCCAAAATAATTACAGGCGGGGAGGAAAAAAACACTAACAGTCTGCATAGTGTCTTATTTCAGAAAAGTCCATTCCGGAGTCCGGACTTCCAGCGTGTGTGCCCGTATACGTTTATATATTTATACAGAGAATTCAGTATACATTTATATATATATATTCGTATATTTATATAAATATATATATATGTATATATATAAATATATATATAAATATATATATATATATATATATATATATATATATATATATATATATATATATATATATATATATATATATATATATATATATATATAATAAGTACATGTTTTGATGTTCCATCAGATACCTCTATTAGATATAGAAGAGGTATTAAAATAGTAGTGAACAGTTTCACCAAGAGGTGTAATTTTACGCATAAATTTTACGCATCCCGGGTAGAGAAGTTAGTGCACCTGATGCTGGAGGACAGTGATCGCATCGAATCCTCTCAGCGCGGTGTATGAACATCAATTGATAGTTAAACGCTAATCTACCCTAACACTAACCTATCCGTTGCAACTAGTAATACGTACCTTACAAAGTACTCACACCTTTATGATGCAGAAGTCAATCACTAGACGCTCCACTATGGAGCCTAGTAAAACTTTTTCCGACTTGAATCCCTGTGCACCCTCGTTCCAAATCTCTGCAGAGGAACGTAGGCGAAATCGGTACTCTGTCGACTGTGTTGACTTCAGTGTCCTTAGCACAGACGCTGGCGCTGAGGGTTTCCTAAAGTACCTACGCCTCAAAAAGTATATTCCTTTGCTTGCTGATAAGGGTGTGAGCTTTCTTCA
>LUCW03001462.1:20000-42500 GCA_001586965.3 Sphaeroforma sirkka | reverse complement strand
ATATACATGCTAATATATATATATGTATATATATATATATATATGTGTGTGTTTGTGTGTGTGTGTTTGTGTGTATATATATATATATATATATATGTATATATATATATATGCATGTACGTATGTATGTATGTATGTATGTATGTATTATGTATGCATTATATATATATATGTGTGTGTGTACGTATATGCACGGGGTGTGTGTCCGTTTGTGTTTGTGCGCGAGCGTGTGTGTTTTGTCCACATATGCACGTGTATGTGTGCGTGTTTGTTATATTGGTATGTGCGTATAGTATATATATATATATATATATATATAGATATATATATATATATATATATATATATATATATATATAAGTGCGTGTCTATGTGTTTTGTGCGTGTGTGTGTGTGCGTGCGTATATATATATATATATGTGTGTGTGTGTGTGTGTGCGTGTGCGTGTGTGTGTATAGCGCTGTATAAATATATTTATATGTATATGTATATATATATGTCAGAGTATTCAGATATGTATGAAGAAGCTCTTCCATAGACTGATAAATTTCTCTGCGTTTTTGAATTGATATATTACACTACACTCTATTGCGTACTGCAGTCACTTGTAGGTAAATTATATTACATTGCGCTCTCATTCATATTACGCCAATAACCAGGTCAACTACTTTGGAACGTTTAACCTAATCAAAGCCATGGAGCCCCTGATGCGAAAGGCAGAACATCCGAGAATAGTGACCGTTGCCAGTCAAGCCGGCCTATTAAAAACATTGAGAACAGAAGGTGCGTTCATGCATGATCTGATCAGAAACCCTACGCTGGCTATGGCTACAGCTTCACTCCGTGTTTCCCCGAGTGTATCATGTAGCAGTATTTGTGCTTTTTATTTCTGCAGAACCAGTAGTATCAGCACAAAGGTGATAGACTTCCATGTACAGCTAATTTGATGTCGTAAATGTCTTCATGATAGTTCTCGATGTCATCCAGCCGGTTTATAGATAGGCTCTTCCCGTTACCACTTATCATTTGCATGCACAAAATCATTTCTCCAACCTCGCTCATTTACAATATGAAATTTGCTCTATCACATGCGTGGACCCACCCTGTATGCCCACACACATGATATTTTATCTGGAATTAAAGTGACCCTATGAATACCCGTATATATATATTCTCTGTAGAATTGAGAGAACAGTTTGAAAACAAGGACGGTAGTCTCACGGTAGAGAAGCTCGGCCAGGCCATGAAAAATTACGTCACCCAAGTGGAGGCCAAAGGTACGTTATTTGTATCTGTTATGCTAGTTATATATAATATATATATATATATATATGTGTGTGTGTGTGTGTGCGCGTGTGCGTATGTGCGTATGTATATATATGTATAATATGCATATGCATATTAGTATATTATAAATATATATATATATATATATCCATATAAAATAGATTATATGCATATAAATATATATATATGTATGTGTGCATGCGCATATATATATATATATATATATGTAAGCTGTATTATTATATATATATATATATATTATATATATATAAAAAATATATATATATAAACGTATATAGATATATATGGATATATATATATATATGTTTACATATATGTATATATATATATATATATATATATATATATATATATATATATATATATATATATATATATATATACATATATATATATATATATATATATATATATATATGTATATGTATATGTATATGTATATGTATATGTATATATATATATATATATATATATATATATGGATATATATGCATATGCTGTATATGTATGTGTATATTTTTGTGTATATAGTATATATGTGTGCGTCGGTTGTGTTGGCGTACCGATCTTTCAGCGGGCGGTTTGTCAAGTATGGCTCATGTTCGGTGTCAATTCGGATGTGCGTGCCCATATGTGTCAAGGATAAAGCACTCCGGACTATCAACTTGTCTCCTGTCGCCGTTCGTGCGAAAACGTATACAACTACGCTTACTGTCGATACCCGTTTATTCTCTAGCACATTCTAGCTCTTATCTTTGTGTAGGATGTATATCGAATCCTTGCCTGATTCAATCGCAATACTCCAACTACTCCATGCAGGCAAAGACAATTCGATGTCTAAATCAAACTATGGCATGAGCAAGTGCGGCGTAATTGCACTTGTAAAGCTTCTGGCGGCCGAAGAGAAGCAACGCGCTCCCACCGACGGGTAAGCGATCTGTGCATTCCGTAGGCTATATTTCTTCAACTGTCAATGTACCGTAGTGCTGGTGGACCGTGGCGACTACTATGTTTGGCGTATAAGTGCATACGATGATTAGAACAAGTTTCAATACGTGTGCTCGACTGATCCTCAAGAAGAAATAACAGACTGTGAGTTAGTACACTCGCATATGATGTATTAGTATTTATATTTTATGGTTTCTGATGTGGGGTTCTGCGCTCTGTAAGTTTTTAGCTGCTTCAAAAGAGCATGTAAACGCTTAATCGTGACTCCATATCATTATATGGGTATAGACAGATATACCAAATTTAATCCCGTGTTACTGGTCGTCCGCTAGCTATTCAATCCACACGCCGCGCTGTAGTGTCATTTATATAGTCTCATTCATAGTGATGTACTTCGGCATCTGTCCTGTATAGGCAAATTGCCTATGAGCATTCCTAGACTCGTAAAGCATATGACAACATTCACTCATCTCTGATCCACCAGGAGTGCATCCATTCTCTATACATGCTTCTGCCCGGGATACTGTAGTACTTCCATGAGTAGTCACAAAGGGCCGAGACCGGCTGAAAAGGGCGCAGGTGAGTAATTTTAACGCATGTTCTTCGCTATTCCGCCTATCGGTACAGATTCATTCATGTATATATATATATATATATATATGTGTGTGTGTGTGTGTGTGTGTGTATGTGTGTGTGTGTGTGTGTGTGTGTGTGTGTGTGTGTGTGTGTGTGTATAGGTGTATGTGGCTGGCTTCGGTCTACCTGGATCCGCCATACGCGTCGACGTGCACGGAACATAACATATCGCCACACACGACGGCTCTTTCGAATATACTGAAGTTTAATGTTTGTTCTCAAGTTGATATGCTCGATCTTTATTCGATCTATGCTCGCTCTTGTGTGGTTTGTACCGTATAAAGTGTTGGCTATAGTAATTCTATAGCTACTGCAACCTAATCGAAGTTGTGTGCGTTTGCTATCACTCAGGGATGTTTATATTGACGGTTCTGGTTCTGTTTCTTGTCAAATCCATGTACCCATACATATAATTGGCTATTTGTCTTCTTCGCAGAAACGGGTGTGTGGCTCGCGACAAAAGAGTTCTCATGGGAAGATGCCGGTGGGTTTTACAATGATTTGGAAAAACTAAGCTGGAGATCCCAGTCGTTTGAGTAGCCATCCTCGTAGAAGATCTAATCTCACCTGCTCGGCTGGTTCAATGCAATTTCACTATCTAAAGGATTTTGGACAATAATATCAGCCTGTGTCTGCCACTCAGCAACCAAACGCATTCGAATTCGTATATTAAGATGTTCGATTGAAGTACGAATCATACAACTTCTGCATAGGCATCCTGTATATAATTAAGCACAATGAATATTTGATGATATTGGTCTCAAAAGATTTACACCGCTCATGATTTAGATATATACTAAAATATTGATTACTGGCTTATGTGTATCGGTCGATGGGAAATAGTTCCAATAACACTACACATGATATATACGTAGATGTCCTTCATCAACAGACTAAACTTTGAACACGCGCTCGTTTGGACCGTGCAAGAACCCACCATTTCCGCACATTGACCGACTACCCTAGAGAATCCTGGGATACACTTATCCGATGCTCATGTGTGAAGTGATTGGCGTAGTCTGGATGCTTCTTCGGGTTGGTGCATTTTATTATTATTTTAATCTCTGAAGACTGGAGGAATACATATTGTCGGCAGATGGGACACTTCTGTGTGTATATTTTTCTCCAACTTTCTCAGACGGCCACTGGCCCACTGTATCTGTCATCTTTGCCAGTCATGAGCATAATTCGCATGTGATTCATTGTGGGGCATCGCCTGGTGATGGCAAGTAGAATGCCAAGCGCCGAATTGTTAAAAATGAGAGGGTCGAGATCGCGACAGATCTATAGTATATATCAGTATTATATTGGTCTATCTAAAGCATATTGATACATGCAGAGGCGAAGAGGCGAAAGCATTTCATCCGCAAGAATCTAGCGCTATTTGCGGCATTTATGGTTGTAGTGGCGATTGTTTAGAGAAGCGTAAAACGGGATAGGAGGATTGTATGAATTTAAGAAGTCATTGCGAACCCCTATACGAATTTTTGCAGACAAAACAAAGAAAGAATTCTGATGTGTGCATCCAGTATTCTAAAATAGTGTGCACACAAATGCAAGCAAAACTTTATGTAGTTGCATGCAGGTGTATCTAAATGATGCTCAGCTGTCCTCGTACATGATAAAAAAGGATTCGAATATGCGACTACGCATAAACATACGTTTGGCTTGAACCTACAATATCAAATTACGGTTAAAAAGCTTCGTTATGTACAGCTTGATCTATCATGAATTCGATTTGGTTCGTAAATACGTATACTTTGCATTTCATGACACATACTCTTGATAGTCTGCTATAACAATCAAAACATATATTTACTTCGTAAGATCAAGTATAAACCCTGAAGATACATTCCAAAAATACACATCTATTTAAACTCTTTCCAGTCCCCGATAACCTCGCAAGTCTGTCGCCGCGACTCAGCCTCTCCGTCCTTGCCTATTGTAATAAATGTACCCGGAAGAAACAAGTGAGAAGTGGTAGGATACTACTCGGAGGGCGCCAAAGCCACAGCCAATGATGAAGTTATGAGTATAATATGCCGGCCGGCACACATATTTATTTCCATACACAAACGAATAAACTTACTCACTCATATTCTCAGAATCTATAAATAAATATGAATCGATAACAAAAAGCCGGCAATGTACTGTAAAGGTATATATTTAATGTATCATAACTTTACAAGTGCATCCTTTATGTATCACTATACGAACGCTGTGTTCACATAGTAGGTGTTTCCAAAGTTTCAGTTCGACGCAGCTACAGACATATTGTACTGTTCTCATAAAGTATTTGTAGATAAACCACTCATGTGATCATGCAAAATCATTGGTAGCTTCTTCTTTTACCGGTTACCGGGAGAATGCAATTGCACAAGTATTGCACACGTTACCAACTTTCACTCGACACGTCAAAACGTGAACGTGAGAATTGATTACTCCGCCTCTCAATCTGTATTAGTTGTCTGGCGACAGAGGGACGTGAGTGAACGTGAAGGTCTTGCTTAAATGAATAGGAATTATGAATACCCGCTGTATTCCCACCCGAATCGGGGAGGTATGATCTTGTGCTCAAATGCTCACCACATCTTGCGACGCTTTGAACTCACATGATAGTGATTAGCTGGGCCCTGTGATTAGATATTGTCGGAAGCTCAGGAGTATTTTTCTGTGAATCCCAATCGTTTCTTGAGAGGATCAACCTTGGTACTCAACATAAAGCATGCTTGTGTGATTCTTATAACTTGTGTAGTGGTCCTCGCTCGGTTATACAACATCGTGTACAGAACTCGTCTTCTCAAACGTTGGGGTATGATAGTGCGCTTGTACAGACTACTATGTGTTGCTATTCAGAAGTATGTGTCGGAGTCCTGTGTCTGTCAAAATGGATGAATATGCGGGTGTTGAATATCTCACTGACAGCAGATATGCGTCGCTGTATATATGTACAGCAAGTATCTTGGTCCCCTATGATTAATTCATGTGCCCATGATTATAACGTATATGCTCGACTGGTTTATATCTTCTATTTAGTTCTCTCTTCATGCTCTGCTTATCTGTCAATATGATGGCTTATCTGTCAATATGATGGGTCAAATGACCCGAGGATTGGATTACATACAACTATATTGGACATGCATGAACTGAACTGCCTTCCCAAGCTATCTCAAGTATCACACAGTCTGTTGTGCTCTCGTCCAGGACGAATCTCGCGCTTACACCGCGCATAGTAAATGATTTTCTGAGCAATAAACTGTTATCGTCACCCAGGGTCTTCCAAGTCTTTGCACATAGCACTAGTAAGTGTATGCTGTCACCTGCGTTATGTGTACTTACCACAAAATACAATTAATCGTTACCAACCCAATTCTCAAAACATGCCCTTGAGATTGCAAGCGAGATATGCCGGTTTGTGAAAATCCGGAATATCAGTGCAAATATTCAATCATAAAGTTCTTGCCGACTCTTAAAATGAAATATAACTGAATAGCAAATGTAATCGTACACTTCCAGTCACATATTATTATCATTCATACATTCCCCTCTGCAGCAAATGAATACTCGGTTGGCAACGGAATGAAAAGTCATACGCATCGCCTGAGTGAGAGACCCGTGCCTATGCCCAGAGCGGACCGCGCGTCGGGAAGGGAGCCTACAAATAGACCACGCGACTCTATAAATAGATTACAAGACCCCCATCACCACACAGAAGTACATATGAATGAGCACGCAAACGCTCGCACCAACACACAACCACACAACCATGAGAGCCTGCCGTCAAGAGAGGGGCCAATGGGCGAATACACGCTGGCTGCGCCTCGCAGAAGTGGGCGTCCCGACGCTGATTCACGCACTAGTTCGGGGAGGTACACACGCACGGATGTTTGGCCCAAGTATCATTCGGATAGGGTGGCCCAAAAGGGCGGCAAGTCGCTGCACAGTGCACCTATGCAGCAGCGCAATTCAGACGGCGACAGCATGCGCTCGGTCAATAGCAGTGACCGTGGCGCTGCTGACGTAGCACGCAGAGACAGAGACAGAGGTCAGGACAGGGAGCGGGAAACCCAGTCAATGAAGCTATATGGCCGTGATATATTCGTGGGTAGTGATGTTGAAAGTAGAGGTCACATGCGCACAGATAGAGATGTTAGTAATGGGTCCGTTAGATCGATTGACTTCAGGGTGGGAAAGGCTAACGGTAGCGTGACAGAGAGGGAACATCGGAAGACAAGTGCGAGTTGGAAGGCCGATGGTAGTACTACGCGAGAGTTGGGTGGCGGGCTTTCAGACGCACCCGAGCGAAGGCGTGAGCTTGGTGATGATATAGGTAGATATACTGATACAGGTAGATATTCCGATACAGATAGATATGATCGATACCACAAACGTAATGGGAATGGAGGTAGATTTACAGGCACTGCACCGACGAACGGTGTGCCGCAGACCAACGGGGTGTATCCCGGTAGGGACGGGAGTAGAGTGGATTCCACAGTCACGGTCAGCGATAACAGGCCGAAGGCGTCCTTAGGTGACGACCATGCGCAACTTCGACCATCACGCGGGTACGCACGGGCAGGCAATGATATCACCTACGGTGAACCAGGTAGACGAGCGCGAGAAAGAATGCCCGAACAGATTCAGCAGAAAAGCCCAACGGCGTCAAGGCGGGGGCGTAAGGACGATCTAAGTGAGGGTGTACTCGGTAACCATGACAACGGTTTACGCAGGCCGAGATCGGGACAGGAAGAAGTGTATGTACTGCGGCAAAAGCGGCGGCAAATGGGAGAGAGGGATCCGGTGACTATGCGGGATAGTGAGCAGAGCGATGGTAGATTCAGGAGACGAGCACAGGCTGGGGTATTCGATGGCGATTTTCATAATAGCAAAGGTCATCGTCTGGGCGACGAGAAGGATGTGCTTCAAACACGTGACCGGCCGCAAAACACGCGCACGCACCCCACACGTGCTCGCCGAGACTATCTGGCTGAAGAAGATCCGAAAGATTTCGAAGATATCGACCACAAGCATAAACCTGAGCGTATCTTTGATAGCGAGCAGGACCGTGTGCATGAGCGTGGTTATATGCGAGGGGATGCCGACGCCTACGATCGTCCGGATAAGAGTTATAAGAGTGGCTATAGAGCAGACAGCCTCAGGCGTGGGCGATTCTTTGGCGATGACAACGAAAGCACCGGCAGCGGGGAGAGGAGAGGGGGCTTAGGCCCAGGTAAGGTAATGTACACCTTTCCCGACGAGGGCTATGATGACAGCTACGAACGGTACCAGAGCAACGACCGAAATCGGGGTAGAGCCACACAGAGAGAGAGAAGTAATAGAGAAAGAGAGGATGGTACACAGTACGCGCCGAGCACTCGTGGCCTTGTTCCTAGGGAGGATGACGAGTTGAGAGTCTATAACGCCAGTCCTCGGACTAGGCGCAGCAAAAGCGCACCGCGTTCCCGAGTGGAGGCCAATGGAGTGACCAGATGGGGCGGGGTGGGGGGTACATATTTGACCGCAGAACAGTACCTGGAACGTATGCGGGCGGGCGAGCGAAGCCAGGAGAAAGGCGTAGCCCTGCACGAATCAGCCGTCAAGATTGGGTGAGGAACCAATGTGATGTGCATCGACATGATGGATAGGTGGTGTTTGGTGTGCATGAGTTTGTGTCCGTGTCGTGTGTTATTCTTACTGATAAAAACGATGCAGAAGTGTGTGAAGTACTGTACAGTTGCTGGCATGTATGTCGATGCACCAATCGTTTCTTTGAACGAGAGTAATTTGAAGTGCACTCGATGAGCATTAACTTCAAATTTCACCCCGAGTCCAAAAGCATGGTACATACTCTGACTACACTCTGTATGCGTGCCACCACGATATACAGCGACTTACACGAGCAGTATCATGAACTCGATCTTTAATCCCAATAGTAGGATACCATTCGCTCACGGGGCTCCGCTCAGAACCGAGTACGCGGATATAGATAGACAGTCTGCTATTAAAAGACCCGACTTCGGATCACCGCCAATCAACGCAGACCGGGGAAACGCGGGTCACACACCTACTGCGGTAAACAGTCACCATGGTTACGGACTTGATTCCGCTGAAGGTGTGCCCATAGGGCTGGCTGAGGGTTGTGTCGCTGGAGTGACGTCGTCTACGCCTATGACGGGCAAGAGGCCTGTCGCTACTACCTCACAGATTCCGCCTTATATGCCAGGGTGTGTGTATGCTCCTGCGTTTGCGATAGACTGTATTCGATGAGACGCTCACCGTGAGTTTGAAGAGTGTGTTTTGGATGGAGTTGTGATTGTAAAGGCATGGCTCGATGTCGAACTTGTACTGTGCAAACGACGCGCATGTCACGTATTCCTCCCCCCTCACTCTCCCTCTAAACATTGCAACTAGATATTGTGTCACTCTGCTTTGGCATAACCTTACAGCTACTTTGTACGATTTTATTAATCTGTGTAGGAGTTCTCTGAAGTTCGAGATGGACCGGCACAAGGCTTCCGAAATAAATTACACGAGCGGGCCTTCGCGTACACAGGACACGTTTCAAGAGAACATGGCAAAGGCTGCCAACCCACAGTACATAAGATCGGCACAGAACGGTGAAGGCTCTAAAGGAACGCTCGAGGTGAGTGAGCGTATGTTTATTTCACTATATAACGGGAATAGGCATGGGATTTGCTGGCAGTGTTCATGAAGTGGGTAACCTAGTTTTGACAGTGGTATAGGCTTCAATCATTATTATGGTTCACCCTCTTAAGATAGTCTGTATTCCGGAGTATACAAAGACTCCTGCCAAGATATCAACGCGCACGTAGATGTACGTTCACGTCAAGAAATGCGGTCTATGAGCAGATGCGCAAACCTGCAACATCCCGCGTATCACGTCTGACGTTAAATGTCTATGTGGTAGCTGAGAACTTTTTGCATGTATACAGCCGAGCGGGTATATAGCTTGAATCTACAGGGGATCAGTGTACAGTCCACGCTGCATGTCATGGGTGCCCAAAAGAAATACATTCCTCTGTAGTACTCCGTTGGCTTGAATCTACAGGTGGTCAGTGTTCAGTCATGGTTGCATGTCATGGATGCCCGTAGAAATATATTCCTTTGTAGAACTCCATTGGCTTGAATCTACAGGTGGTCAGTGTACAGTCCACGCTGCATGTCATGGACGCCCGTAAAAATCCATCCCTTTGTAGAACTCTATTGGCTTGAATCTATAGGTGGTCAGTGTATAGTCCACGATGCATGTCATGGATGTCCGTAGAAATCCATTTCTTTGTAGAACTCCATTGGCTTGAATCTACAGGTGGTCAGTGTATGGCACACGTTGCATGTCATTGATGCCCGTAAAAATCCATCCCTTTGTAGAACTCTATTGGCTTGAATCTATAGGTGGTCAGTGTATAGTCCACGATGCATGTCATGGATGCCCGTAGAAATCCATTCCTTTGTAGAACTCCATTGGCTTGAATCTACAGGTGGTCAGTGTATGGCACACGTTGCATGTCATGGATGCCCGTAAAAAATTCTATTCCTTTGTAGAACTCCATTGGCTTGAATCTACAGGTGGTCAGTGTATGGCACACGTTGCATGTCATGGATGCCCGTAAAAATCTATTCCTTTGTAGAACTCCATTGGCTTGAATCTACAGGTGGTCAGTATATGACATACGTTGCATGTCATGGATGCCCGTATAAATCTATTCCTTTGTAGAACGCCATTAATTAGCGACTGGCCACTGATGGACTGTATTCCTCGCATTCACAGTCTACACATGATGTCGCTGAGCTGAGGAGGAAAACACTGGCCCTTCTAGTGCAGAAGGACAAGGAAATTCGTACGCTCACGGAATTGCTTCAGACGAAGAGTACCCGGTACGGTAATCAGCACAAATCAGAAGTGTTTGTGATTTTTCGGAACTCTCAGTGCTGACTGTGTGATGTTATGACAAGCCCTGGGAAGTGCAACTTCTAATTCGAGCTCTCATAGTATGGCCATGACATATATGTGGCCCAGGCTTTGCCATCAATTCCTTATACCCACAGCCAAGTCAGGACTGTTGTGAGACATTCTTCGTCAGATGTTCGCTCTCCAACACCACATACACATATTGATCCTCCCACCTCTTTTTGTCACCCTCTTCCGCTGAGAGTTCCGCTCGGCAAGCGAAGAGTGTATATTCATTGATGGGCATGCTGTATTGTGCGATAAAGACTACCTGAGTTGTAATAAATCTCTGCGGAAAGAAGAACGAAATAGTTGTTGAAGTGTGTGCGCTCAAAGCTCACATATGCATATTCCTACTACTCTGTGCGTCCAGGAATGCTACATCCTCCGCCGAGGAAGAATCTCTAAGGGCCAGGATAGACGAGGCAATGGGTATGACTTGCATATTCGTGACTCGTACTCGCCATATGTATCTTCTGTAACATATATATACATATATATATATATATATATGTGTGTGTGTGTGTGTGTGTGTGTGTGTCGATTGTTAATTACATACATATATATATATATATATATATATATATATATATATATATATATATATATATATATATATATATGAGTGTGTGTGTGTGTGTGTATGTGTGTGTGTGTGTCAATTGTTAATTACATACATTTATATATAATATATATAACATATAACATATATATATATATATATATATATATATATATGAGTGTGTGTGTGTGTGTGTGTCGATTGTTAATTAGATACATTTATGTATAATATATATAACACACACATATATATATATATGTGTGTGTGTGTGTGTGTGTTTACATGTGTGTTTGTGTGTGTGTGTCTACATGTGTGTGTGTGTGTGTGTGTGTGTGTGTGTGTGTGCGTGTGTGTGTGTGTGTGTGTGTTGTGTGTGTGTTTACATGTGTGTGTGTGTGTGTGTGTGTGTGTGTGTGTGTGTGTGTCTGTGCTGTGCCTGTGCGCGCGTGTGTGCACGATGCGTGTGTAATGATTGTCAAATACATTTGTGTGTATACATAGGTGTACAATTTTGTCCATTTTGTATAGACATATCCATGTGTTTTATATGCAAACGTACTGGACCTTGAATATATAGTACCTGTAGTTGGGTGCCATACGCCTGTGAATGGGTTCGCACTTGTTGTTTTCTTTGTGACTGCACTCATTCAAAAACGTATCTTCATGTGTAAGCGTATAGCACACATGACAACTACGTAACTAGGTTACTAACGTACGCTACTTCTTTGTTTATAGTTTAGGCTTACCTGTCAGAATATTGAATACGGATCTACGCACTGCATTTCTCGTGTCTTGTGCGTACACTAGCCACACCAGTCTCTGTTTATCTTCCGTTTATGGCTATACTGCGCGCAGTGAGTGGAGCAAACAGAATCACATGCGAAATTCTATGATACTTGTGTGTATAGTGTATAAAACTTATGTTTCCATTGATATGATGTGCTCACGTCTTCTGTATGTGCCCGTGCAATGAACAGCGCAAGTAGAAGAGCTCCGCGATCAGAATAAAAAATACGAAGAGGAGCTTGCAGAGATGGCTGACCTCAAGAAACTGCTGGGTGAGATGAGGATACAGCACAACGAACACGTCGATGCCATAGATGCGGTATGTGCGCCTGTGATGGTCCAAGATATCTGTGTATTACGCAAGCACCTTCTGTTCCCACAGACCTGCAACAAACTTCTCAAATTGCATTTGTAACGATGAGTGAGAATGTGCAGTAGATTGAATCGTGTCCAATAAAGTATACACACGGGTATGAATTAATATGCCTGCTCGAACCACATCGGGAGGTCCTTTTCAGCGTTTTCTATGAGCAACTTGTACTATTCCTTTACTACGGTACCTAGTTCGACAGGTATAGTGTAGTCGTCTTTGTTCAATGCATAGTCAACCCCTCAGCGTCCTATGTACTGGATCGGAACCAACATATTCGATATTGTTGTGATAGCATACGTGTGACTCGCATCATTGCCGTGTGCAGTTGGTCACTTCAGAATGTAACTTGACTAAACGCTCGATTTTATGTCCATTTCTCGGTGATAGTTATGGGGCCAGAATGCGCCCAACATTCATTATTGCAGACATAGCGTCGTTCTGGATTATAACCTATCGAATTGTTAAGGTTTTCTATAATAGTGTTGCACTCACTCCCGTTGCTGTTGATGCCTGAAATTTAGTGGGAGAAACACTGCCAGGTCTCACTGGATGAACAATCGCGGGAATTTGAAGAGAAAAGGCAGCACCTGGAGAACAGGCGAGAAGAGGAGGATGAAAAAGTAAGTCTGAGATATGCACAATGGTAGGCCAGCCACCGAAAGGTTGTAAACCAAGTCTGTTCACCTACAGGCATGCCGCACAACAACTGTTGTATTCTTAATCGCATGTTTTTGCTCGCTGCGAGCTTGCTATTGTTGTCAGCCGCTTCAGTCCAAGCTCCCAAAATAGTTAATCCACCCAAGTGTGCGACCCTTTTGAACCATGGTCCCATTATCCCTATATGCTACTTGGCGCTGTCACAAATGTCCATATCACCTCTCTTTCTCTCTCTCACTCTCTCTACGATACCAGCTATATACCTGTATGGAGCAGCTGAAAGCACTTATCCTGCTCTGCTCGAGGAAAGTAGACGGTGGTGCCAACTCAAATTCGGCAATAGTTCAAGCCTTGGACAGCATGGACACAAGGGGTACGAATCACATACGATCGGATCTTTTCCATGTCAAAGTTACTGCATCGAATTTGGACAGCCTCGTGTTCAAATTAATACTTTTCAATGATGGCTTATAATTACTTCAGCATGACAGGATGATTGTGCAATGTATTTTTGCCCTAATTTGGATGCCTGCAAGGCTTTTGCACGCAAGTTGAATTGTTGCTCGATTATTTACAATCAGGGTGTTTCCGATTATCTTTTTAGGTGTTTGTTGCTGGTCACTACTTTTTTAAGCAACGTTGTACTTCATGAGGAGTAGCAAATTATTAAACGCCTAAATCTATAGCCTGTAATGCGATGTTTTGTCCAGATGCCGATACCAGAGTTGAGCAAATCGATCGTATGCTCTCCGAAATTGAAAGGCTCAAAGACTTAATAGGTGAAATGGAGAGGGCCGATGCTGATGCCGGCTGCGCTCAGCAATAACAGCTGCAAATGAACTATTCTGAGTGTAATACGTATCAATAAAACCGCCTTGCCAGCTCTATAATATCACAAAAGAACTCATAAATTGTTTATTGGATATCGTTCAATTAGCGCGACATGATGATGCAGGTTAGCGCAATATCTAATCCAGGAGTGATGAACTAGCTTCAGGTTTCACGGCTCTCAGCGTGAGTTGCTGGCTAATCCGAATAAGCAAAAAATGTGCTGGATGAGCACTATATCAATGGATGTAACAAGCATATCTCTCAGTCACATTTGGTTCACGACTGGATGAATATTTAATTGCTGTCATTACTGAATTATGACAGTGCATCGGATACAATATTGGAAACATAACATAATAGAACAGCTATTCTGTATACAAATATGGTCAGGCAGACAACGCTAAACTAGTGGGTAGGGCTGTACCTGGCTGTCGGTTGCGTTGCGAATCTAACCACGTTAGATATATTATTTCACCTGTTGTTCCTATACGTTTCGACAAATACATTTCCACGGACCTATGGGTTTCACCGCAATATGCAGTCCGAATCAAAACGAAATCGCGCACTTGAAGACTTTATTGTTGCGCTCAGTATAAATTTTATATATTGTTGTCAGCGGAGCTTCGTTGATATTCAGCGTCCAATGAAGGTTTTGGGGTGGATCCTTTCGCAGCAACGGTGATCTGCATCGACCTATCGCCTACCTATGCGCTATACTCAATCATTTTGCTTTGGAACCTCAAGAGGTCGGACTCGAATCAATGCACGATGATTAAATCCAGCAGTAGCGTATCCCACAGTCAAAATCATGTATTTGCAGTTCATAGGGATTTGCTGCGCATATGTAGCTCGTTAAAGTACTTTTATTGAACTTTTATTGTAAACTGTATACAAAGCATGTCTGCTCTCCATCGCTTTCGCGGATCGCAATATACCATTTCGGCAACCCAGTACGTGCCCTTAAAATTTTGAGCGAGGGCCGTTCGCACAACACTACAGCACAATCTAATATGAACCTTGGGATTGAAGATCTTACCATTGTTTGTGTTTTCCGCTAGTTTTGAGGACAAAAAGCCAAAAAATATATTGCGCCGTGATTGTAAAAGTTTGGGAATATCAACCAATCTACAGACTGTTGTAAAATCTTGGAATCTAGTAGCCATCCTTATTGTAGAGCAGATGACGATTTCCTTCGTTTGCAGTATTGTATAAATGATAACACAGACTTGTTCCGTCGATATATGCAAGGAGCACACGTCTCAGATAGGCAATTAACTGAAATATACAGAAAGCACGCATCGTTGATACGAACCACATTGACATCTATTAAATAATACAAAAATTATCGCATGTATACTGAAAAAAAATCTGGATCCTTTCAATAAATCGATTTTTATTTAAGCATCTACGCACTGGCTGTTTTGCAGCAGCTTTGTCATTTCACATCCGGATACTCTGGCTTCCCAAAAGAGTATATACAATACATATAAACATACACGTGATATATACAATACATATAAACATACACGTGATATATATATATATATATATATATAGACATACGCTAACCTAATGCCTAGGTCTGACTAACACTCTTTGGAGCTATACCTGCATCTGCCAGGTGCATCGCAGTATGCTGTGTCAATGCGATGGCCGACCGGCACACCTTCCCACAACCAGACCATGCGCACTGCAACGCATACCCATTCTTGACCCCACTCATCTGCGTGTGCTCAGCATTGTCTTTCTCATCCATGTCGAATTGCATTACATGGATGGATACATGCTTATTCAAGGCCGATGTGGTATTGAACCTCTCCCTGCAACCATGCCAGAAGCACGGATGGACACCCTCTCCGTTGCGCATAGAGATTGCGCGTGGATTGTTGATGTGCTGCCAGATGTGCTGCAGAAGGGCACTCCCGGAACGGCAACGCTGCCCACATTCGTCCCATTGGCAGACGCAACTGTCACTCTTCTGCAAAACTTCTAGTTTCAGCACAGGTTCCTTCGGACTACCCCGGTAAGCACTTACACGGGGACTGTCTGCTACTGTTGACTCGGTGCCGCGACGCGATGGCATATTACTGTCTGTCGCCTTGAATATGCCTGGCCCTTTAGCCATGTGCTTGTCAAACATAGCGAAGTTCTGGAGTCTCGCCTTCTCTCGATCGGAGAGTGAGTGCGCATTCGCTGATCCGGCGGCCTTTGTTTGCGCCGATGTGATTTCTTGGGGGTGTGGTGGTCTGCTTAAAGTGGGTTGCAGTTGAGACGAGCCACCTCGCTGCTGTTGTGAAACATCTTGTCTTCGCTCCCCCAGCCACCGTCTCTCCCCGGCCAGATGATCCGTGCCATCAGAGTTCGAATTCCCCGCACCATTCTTCACTTGCCCCTGAGCCCCCCCATTGGCCATCGCAGTCCCGTTCACATTCCCAGCTTCGCCCGCATTTCCCGGCGTGCTCGCACGCTGTGGTAATGCCTTGCTTAGTTTCTGCGACTCCGAGTTGCTGTACGGTCCGCGTCGCTGATCCTCGTCAATCATGTCCTGGTATGCGGCACCACTCCTACACATCTGCCTCTCGTCCTCTTGCCTACGATGTACCCCCTGGTGGCGTCGATAAGCTTCGTCGTTTATAAGCCGAGGGCCTTCATCTTTCTCCACGAATTTCCTTTCAGTTCGCTCATTCCCGAGGTCTTCCCTGTCCACGCGCGAGCGGAAACCACCTATTTGCGACCGACTCGCCTGTCGCAAATCTTGGGCATCTTGCTGCTGATGCAGTCTACTCATCTCCTGCAGTTCGCGTTCTCGTCGCAAAATATCCAGCTGTCGCATTTTAGTCTCTTGACGCAAAAGTTCTATCTCCTGCCTTCGCTGGTACTCGAGCTCGCGCAGGCGCCGTTGCCTCTCTTGGCGCGACTCCACATCGCTATACAGCTCGTTGGGGTTCAACTGCCCCTGCTCATACGGTTGTCTAAGAGATGTGGAATGCGGCCTGCGTGGTGGGGAAAATGCTCTCTCCTCGCCAAGCTCGCCAACCCTCGCAAAAGACTTGTTGGCACCGTCACAGTCGAACTCGTCCCCGTCGGCCGTATCCAGCCGACCGCCTCTGTCTGCAGGGTCAGAATGACGGAAGCCAAGCCCATTCCCACGCATCTCTCCACGAACACCATCACGCATACTGCCATGCATGGCGTCAATCTCATCATCTCGCCTGCCAGCGATTCTGCTGGCTGGTTCACGAGCACCGGGTGGGTGTGGATGTGTTGGCACCTTAGCATCGTAGTTGTCTAGCTCTGCATATTTGCTGCTCTTCGTGATCTCGCGTGTCGCAGCGTATTTGTCACCAGCCGCCATAACACCCAGGGCGCGCTCGCGGACAGAGTGCGCGTCAAACCCAGCACCAGCGTGCACTTTATCGGTATATCTCTCCTCAGGCTCTAACTTGCCACGCGTGTCCTCAAACGGATTGTAGATCGATTCCTCTCTACGGATGCCCGGTGCCAGAGTCTTCACCTCCACCGGTTTCGCTTGTGGCTCGAACTTGCGGTGATTTGGCGCTTGCCGTGTGGTCAGGTGCGCTTGCCGGATAGCGTGCATATCTCTGTCTCCATAGAAATCAACACCTCGAGGAAGAGCATCCTCGCCATGCCTCGCATACATCTCTCCATTCCTAGGGTACTCGTCATCGCGTCCCGTGTATGACTTTCCTCCATCCCTGCCACCATCGAACAACGATTGGTCCAGTCTGCTTTCTGGATAACTGTCCAGTTCTCGCATGCCACCATGCGGATACGGCGCCTCGTCAAGACGTTCGCGATCGTAAATACGACCTCCTGTACGGTCCTCCCCCCGTCCTTGCAGTCGGTCAACACGTGCTTGCACGCGATCGTATTCGCCATCCCCAGGATACCCTTTCATACCACCCATGAAAGCATCGCTCGCGTCGCCGTGCTTGAACTCGTGTTGCTTCGCCCAATTGCTGGTCGTGTCCTTGGCAGAAATCGAGCGCCTCACAAAAGGCTCTCGGATCCTGTTACCGAGAACGAACTGAGGCGAATGTGTTCTTTTTTGAGGAAGGCTGCCACCCGAGACGTGCCGAACAGTACTGCGAGGGTCCCACGGTTTGCGCTGGCCTTTTGCAACCAACTGCGCCGTACCCTCCACTCCTCGCTCAGTACTCCCGGCTTTTCCTCCACCTCCTCTCATTGTGTTCACATTTGAAGCCACTCTTCTCATGCCCGAGTCCAAAGGACTGTACTTGCTGCTCACCAGGACACCCATGTCTCGCGGAGAGCCGACTATGCGATCGCCGAGTGGCGAACGATTCCGTTCAACTTGGCCGGGATAAAACTCTGGTCTATTCACCCGATCGCAATGCAACTGCTTGAGTTCTCGCTCATACGGTGACTGAGGTCTTCTCTGCCCATCGCCTCTGTCATGGCTGTACTTGGTGGCACCCGGCGAGGTTGCGGTCGGCGACCGGCCACGCTCCCGGCTATGCATCCGGTGACTCCCAGTCATGTTTCCCCTGCTCATCTGCTCACCGGCTAGATGGCGTTCGCGATCTCTGTGGAACTTTTCCCCCAGCCTATCCATAGCATCCTCGCCCTTCGCAGCCATTAGCAGGGCTGCCATATGCGGAGACGTGGTTAAGGCACGAGGTTGATGGGCTGATAACAATGTTGGATTTGGAGTCCGTTCCGACTCTGTGTTCGATGCCGTCTGGTCAGCCAGCTTCGTGTCGCGCTCTCGATTAGATGGATCGTAATCCAGAAAAGACCGACCATTGTCCGCGATGCGTGCTAATGGCGGTGATATCGGGGGTGACACCTTTCTGACGATAGTAAACGGCGGGCAGTTCACTTGATTCTGCCTACTGCTGTCCTGCACTTCTTCATATCGGTCACCGAGTATGTGGTCAATTTCTGGATTGTACTGGGACATGTCGGAGTTCTGCTCCCTCCTCAGCGAGCCATCCGGGCCCGCACCCAAGCTGTTGTGCGATTCGACGTGTTCGCGTGACTGAGACTGAGGTACGGGTTCGTGTGCCAAATCCTCTGCGCTGCCATATGTTGTCCTCTGCAGTCTTTGTTCGTCAGCAGAACTCGTTCCCGGGAGTTGGGCCACTCGCACGTGCCCGTCCATCTCTAGCTCGTACTCCCAGTCTCCGCTCTGCCGTACTACAAGACTTTTCCGGCCTTCCATGATATTCTGCGTCTTATCGCCTGCCGGGTAGAGCAGTTTCTGCATCTCCTCATTTGATTGGGTCCTTTTTGTCGTCACCTGGGGTGACAATAACTTTGGGACCATCGGGTCTAGCGCCGATACACTTCGACCCTTGGCCAAGACGGTACGCTTCTTGCCAGCCTCGCCCAAGCCTAGACTGCATGAGGCTTTCCCTTCGCTCAAGTCGCGCATAGACTTGGAGATATTCTTCTTGCGCGGTTTGCTCTTCTTCTTGCTCAGGACTGGGTGTTTGGGTGTGATAACCGCGGTGGGTGCCTCAGCCTGCTCGAGTAAATCCTGTTCCACCTCCCAGCTTTCTTTGCGCAGAACAAAGTCCTCTGGTTCAAGGGGAACGGTTGGATTGCTCACAGACCGGTCGGGGAAAGGCTTACTGATATTCGGAAGGTTCGGTGACATGGCATTATTCGCTTCCAATGTTGAAGCCGAGGCGGTGGATGATATCAATTTGGTGTCCATAGGAGGTTTGCCTTTGTTCAGGCCCGCTCCCATTGAATCAGTGTTCTGGTTTTTTTTCAGAGTAAAGGGCTTCGCTCCGTTCAACGAGAGGATGGCGCCCCTCCCAGCCTTGCCGTTGCCAGCCCCAGCGGCCGCTTTCGCCGTATTCTCGTCCTTTTTCGCTTTCTTCTTCACACGCGCATCGCTAATACTCGATGGTTTTTGACCGGCAGTCGCCCCGCAACGGCCCTTTGTGTCTTCTCTCTCGATGTCTTGCATGCCTTCCATCTCGTGCATTTTCTGTATACTCTGCAGCATATTCATCTGACGTATCGCTTCGTTGACTCGTGGTGTGCGCTTCATCTGTTGCGATCGTACTTCTTCGTCGCGCACATGCTGCATTCTGGATGCCTCCTCAACGTCTCGCCAACGCTCCTCGTTCCACCTCATCCTCGAGTCAGCAGGGATGGTATTCGTTGGTTCTGTACGTGGTACATCCGACCTGCCGTGTGTTCTCTCCATATCTAGTCTCTCCATCTCGCGTCGCCGTAAAATGTCTAGCACAAGAGCTGTCTTCGCAGAATCCTGCAGGCCGTCCGAGGAATTTCTCTCGACCTCCTGCATACCGCCTCTACTCGCCATCTGCAACGTCCCGTAATCTTGCTGTCGCTCCATAGCATGTTCTCTCTCGGTGCCGTGGACCTCATCTCCGTAAGGCCTACTTTCGAAACGCCAGTGTGCACTAGACGGGCCGATAACTCGCTCAAAGCCCCGGTAATCTTCGCCAACTCGGGCCCTTTCCGAATCTCGCAGCCAATCCTTGTTTGCGTTTCCGTGTGACGTTTTCTCCGGAACCGGCAGGTTTTCAATGTTCTGTATTTCCTCAAAGTCCCGTAACTTGTCGGCCCCTAGTACTCTCTCCAGGTCACTTGGATGGTATCCATCTGACACCGAAGGTTTCTCAAGTGTGCGCGAGTTGTCTGCGGCCTCTCCGGATCTTTTTGCCGAGTGTGGCCGTTCTAAATCTCGCTCGTTCATTACGAGTTCGGTGATTGCCCTCGCGTCAAATACATTTTTCGGCTTTAGCGCACCGTGTGCATTGTCAAATCTCTGCATTTTCTCCGACGCGCGGGCTGTTTTTAAAGCATGCACTGGCTCCGTGACTTGCATTTGCCCAATACCATACATCTGGGACCTTACCTCCTCTATGTCATACTGTCCTCTACTCTGTGATCCGACTTCGTATTTCTCCTTCCCAATTAGTATAGATTCTGCACTTTTGTCACCTCTATGATCCATATTTGACGGTATTGAATTGGCAGACCGCATCTCATGTATCCGCTCTATACTATGCATTCTCTCGACTTCCCGTAGTTTTTGCATGCTATCCTGGATCAGCTTGGAGCGTCCATGATCCGTATCTTGCCATGCTTCCCCGGCAGCTGCTCGGTGTGTAGAACGACTCGGCTCCTGAGTGCGATACGGCTTTCCTGGGCCCTCATTACGCGCGACATTTTGCGTGTTCTCTATATCCTGAAGTGCATCTAGAGCCTTTAACCTCTCGATACTACTAGATGTCTTGTAGGTCGGCTCTTGTCGCCTCATTGATCCCATGTGCATACGGTCCGGACTATGCTCCGCACTGTAACTCTGAACTCGCGCGGCATTGCTAAAATCAACCGTATCCTGACTCCTGCACTTTTCAAGGATGATCACTTGTAATGCCTTCGCATCGACCATATCCTGTGTATTCTGTGTGCCTTGCTGAGAGTCCCCCTTTTGCATCTTGTGTGATTCCTCAGCCTGAGTGTCGCTGAGCGCTCGCTTCCTCTCTGAAGACTGCCTTTCTGCAAGCTGCTCCTTTGGACCCAATTTTGAATTTTGGGTCGAGAGGTGACCTGTGTGTGATTCGAGTGGCTTTTCAGTCGTGTCGTATTGTGTGTTATCTTCGACATACTCTCGTTTGATCTGCTCGGACTGTCCTCCCTCCGTACTCAGTGATTTTCGGTCAATTTTCAGGCTCCCACGTGTGCTCAATAAATTTGAAACACGCACATTGATTTCATTTACTCTTTGCGCGTGGTCAGAATGCTCCGCCGAATTATCCTCTATACTATGCAATTTGTCAATATCCTGCAATTTCAAAAGAAAGTCCCTTTTCAGCATGGCCTCTTTGGTATCAAGATCAATCTTATCCTGATCACTATGGTCTCGTACGCTTTCAAATCCGGGCTTACCCGCTCCATTTGGCAAACTCTGGTCACTTTGCTCGTTCTCTGGCTCCAGCGAACCCTCCATTACCGCAGCCTTCTGCATGGATGTCGGTAACAGCTGACTTCGAAGCCCTGCCCCTGTGCTAGCCCCGTGCGCATTCTCTTGGCTCTTTATCTTTTTCTCTGCGCTATGAATCTCGCCGTCGAGTTCCGCCTCAACACCTTCGGGCGATACCTCAGGAGCAATAGATTTGCCGCCAAATTTCTTGTCGTCCACAAGACCAGGTTGCCCAGTGCACTGCACGTCGACTGACAGATCCACACTTCCAGCATCCCCAGATACCTGCTGTGCAGACTTTCCGGTCACACCTATCACCTCCTCGCCTATAGCAGTCGGCGATGATGTGTCCTCTACAGCATCGGGATTCCTCTCTGTATGTTCTCCGGCGATAGAGTCATCCGGTTCAGCCGCGATATATTCTTCCTCCCTCTGTAACAAATCGCGATTCTCTGATGTATGTTCCTTCTCATTG
>LUCW03001462.1:0-17500 GCA_001586965.3 Sphaeroforma sirkka | reverse complement strand
TATAATATATATATATATATATATAATATATATATATATATATATATATATATTATATATATGTAATATATATATATACACATCACATACATATGTATATATATATATATATATATATATATATATATATATATATATATATATATATATATATATATATATATATATATATATATATATATATATATATATATATATATATATATATACTTGTTTTCTTTATCTAATGAAAATGAACTCCTCAATTTGAAAAATACACTAAATGACCGGCAACTACAACCTTACCTGACAGTCCTCTTTACAGTAGATGCGATCGCCACACTTGCACATGCAAGTAGCTTTATCCCCGCATACGTCGCAGAGGTCGTTCTCTGTATCTCTCATGAATACGCGAATACTCAAGAGAGATGCTAATGTGCGCTTGTTATCGCATCTGCACTTAGGTAGAGGCGTAAAACTTGACAAGCGGTGCGTGATTAAAACCTATTCAATAGGACTATTTGGTCTACCTCAGTGACCATATTGTGCACAAGGGCATGTAAATTATCTGCCTTTTTAAAAAGAAAGTATAAATAGTACATGCACAGCGTACAATCAATTGTCACTGCTAGTTAGTTGGTCATCAAATTGTGTATTTTAATGTGCAACAGTGTAGATATGCCCATCTCAGGATCATGCAGTGTATGTTTGAGTCTTTGAGATGATGCAGAAGACTGGAACCAAAGAAATTATCGTCGCTCTCAGTCTATCTTTTTAGAGAAAAAATCCCACCGGAAAAAAAATCCGAGAATAAAAATCTTTGTATGTATTTGTTTTTATAGAAACAAAATGCTATTTTTTCAAAAGCAAAATAAAGGCTCTCGCGGCAAAAATAGCCTTCTAAAATAGACACTCGCGGGCTCGCCGCCTCTCATTTTATTGAAAACTCTGCTCTCATAGACGAAGAAAAAAATGTTTTTTTGATTACAAGTAGTTTGTCATGTGTCTGAAAACATAGTCTCCTGTTTCATTTAGAAGGCTATGCTGAAAATAATAAATAAATAAATAGCCTCTGTTCTAATCAATAATCATTTTCACACAACAAGAGGCTAAATATCAAATATGGTCTTCTTGATGATAAAATTCTCACATAAATTAATATTGTATATAGATAGATGTACAGTGTACACACAACTTACAACAAAGTCACAATACTGCTGTTGCCTACATTTATTTAGTATCTGGTTAGTGGTTACTGGTAGGTCACTAAAAGACTTCCCCTATGATGGAGTGGGGTGGTATTTTAATTTCAAAAATATAATAAATTGGGACTATTTATTACCTCATTTTTAAAACAACCAAAACAAAAGGTAAAAAGTAGTACTGTATGAGTGTAAATATGTAGGCACCAAGAGTGTATTTTCTTATTTTGTTTTAAAAACCATTAAAAAAATATTTACTTTTTTTTAAGTTTTGACAGAGAAGATTGTAGATGCCCGCTGGGAATGGGCCCAATGGGGGTCTCTAATAATCAAGTATTTATACTGTTCCAGTTTATTTTACACACGATGAGTCGATGGGGTAGTTTTTTAATTTTTTGTACAATATACACAAAAGCCAATACATACCGAATACAGGGGGGTGGGAACTTTCTAGGAGGAAGGTCTGAGGAGTGTTTGGCAAAAGCACATCTTGATTCATGGATATTTTTAAATTGGTGTTAGATTTCATTAGTAAATACACCCAACGGCAACAAGTCACGAGTCTCACGAGTCACGACTCACGACTCACGACTCACGAATCTGAGCTACCATGTCATTATTATGTAACGATCTGTACGTTTTCTTATTGCATTTTGGGAAAGCACATGATTCTTTTTTCTTAATTAAGAATCTGAACCCAATTCCTATTAATCTTTTACCCAAAATCGGCAGAATCCAAAACTTTAACCCATTTTTTTCGCTACGTGATTATTAATTAAGAATAAGATACTAATCGTGTCAAAGCGGTGGTACTTAATAATAAATTACTCATGCGTACTTCCTATTTCTTAATTAAGCCAATTTTTTTTTTTCAAGATAATTTCTTAATAATGAACGACATATTAAGTGAGATAACATTCATATTTCTTAAAAAATATTATTTGGCGCTTGTGGACACGACTACACATGTGATGAAGATCTTACCACTACGAATAAATAATTAAATACATACTAAAATACAACTTTAACAGACCACAACTTCAAAGCTGTGCTCAGTATAAATCATCAATAACTATTCACAACGAACAAGTAGGACAAGATTATAGCATGGCCAGTGGACGAAATGTGCAAACACCTGGCATTCTATTATCGTGATTTATAAACGTGAACATGAAACAGTGATTGAAGTGAACATGTGTGGAATTGCAATCTTAAAATAGTGCAAACATCTGTCATTCTAATAACATTTTATCTTTTGCTTATGTTTTTATTCGTGATTTATAAACTGTGAACATGAACCAGTGATAGAAGTGAACATGTGTGAATTCAGGATTGTGATGATGGATTGATGGCAGGTAAATATAACATGATACAATTTATTTTTTTAGAATATAGTAGTAAGTATCGACCAAATAAATAATTGGTAGATCATAGTGCTACCTTTTTTCCAAAAGGTTGATCGTTGGAATCACACCTTTTCGCGAATATAGACATGATGTGATCAGCTATGTATACATAACTTGCAACAATGTTGGAACTATTTATATCGGACCTTTATGTACGATTTGGACCCAATTTGACGTATGTAAATCAATTTAGAACGATTTCAACCAAAAGACGGGGTTAGGGTCCATAAAGCATTATGGCACACTTTTGTCAGGACAGAAAGATATCTTGAATCGTCACTTTCACTCCTTTGAAATAGCTATTGATGAGCACACATACTATATACATATAGTACGGCATACACACGAACTTAGGGGATGAATAATAGGCTTATAATCCTGCTGTAGCATATTTCAGATAAAGTGTAGTTGCAACCTTTTGTCAAAAGGTTGATCATAGTACTACCTTTTCAGTAAAAAGGTAGATTGACATTAATGCATCTATTTAGGTATGTGAGTATGCATGTATTGTATATATATATATATATATATATATATATATATATATATATATATATATATATATATATATATATATATATATATATATATGATCTCCATAGTGGCCATTGCCATTGTTCTATAAATGCGGTGCGACATTGTATTTGAACCGGTAGGGATTCCAATCGGTTCAAATACGATGTCGTATTGCAACTATAAAATAACCGGTTCCTAAAATTTCTTCAGATATCGGTATACATGATTATTAATAATTCTTAAAATTTTTAAAAAGATATCATACACGATTCTTAATAAGTCTATAACCTGCCTTTATCCTTCTTTCTTAATTAAGAAATAGAATATTTCTTAATGGCCCAAAATTGCGCTGCATACTTCATAATTCCCAATTCTCAATTTGCTCACCATGCATAAATCTTAAATTTTCAAATTCAGGAATGTGCCTTAATACGTATTTCTTACAAAAATTACGGCAATTATTTTACTTAACTTTTTTTCGTAATAATGACATGGTAGGTCAGCAGTCACGATTACGAACCTCCAGGCCCCAGGCCCAGGCAGCCAGGCTCTCTCTCTGTGTAACTGTGTGTGTGTGACTGTGTCTCTCTGTGTCTCTCTCTCTGTGTCTCTCTCAGACTCACACACTCTCTCTCTGTCTCACACTCTCTCTGTCTCACACACTCTCTCTCTGTCTCACACTCTCTCTCTCTGTCTCACACTCTCTCTGTCTCACACACTCTCTCTCTGTCTCACACACACACCTCAGCCACACACACGCTCTCTCTCTCTTTCTATCTCTCTCGGACGTTTTTTTTTAAAAACAAGAGGGATAATTGAGAAAAGTAAAAATATAAAATAGTATTTAGTAGTAGTTCTACTAAATATTTAAATACTCTAGTAGTAGAGTTAGCAGGCAGGCACCAACTACCAAGAGGCGTATCCAAGCCTTGAACTTTTAAAGTCACCAACAGTGGTTCTGTAATCTATATGTCTCCAGTTACTCTCTCAGTAGAGTTACTACTCGATAAAATTTCGAAAAAAACGAAGTCATGTTATATTGGATGCGCGTTGTTCTGTCCTTCTAAAATAGATCACTCTCTAGTCTCTACAATCTGTAAATAGATATTGAACAATCTCGCGTAGGCGTAGGGCGTAGACTGTTCAGTGTAGAGTCGTGGAGTCGTAGACTGTAGAGGCGTAGAGTCGAGGGCGGGTAGGCCGCCGGCCGGGAGTAGACTACATATTTAATTGTGTAAACAACTTCTAATTTGCACCACATACACACATGCGTGTGTGTGGTGTGTGTATTCAGTAAATAATGTGTTCAGAAATGTGATAGTTGATACAACTCGATATGAAATGGTTATGTTTCAAAAAAGAGATGCCTAAAAAAAAATATGTGTGGATATAAAATAAATAAAAAACAAAATATCAGCCTATCAAGTATCAGGCATTCAGGCTATCAGCATCTACACAATTAAAGCAGGAGTCCCCAGCTGTCCAGACTCCAGACTCTAGACTCCAAAGTCCAGACTTTAGCGTATCAGATTCTCAGTATCACCTGAATATATCACACACATGTGGCTATTCTGTTAATTTCGAGTCGAGGATACGGATTTATAGTGGTTTATGCCGTACGGACTCCCGGGTCCTCTCTCTCTACTACTAGACTCCTACATACGTGACCTACAACCTACGCCCTACGGCAACAAAAAAAATTTAATCCTTGTCTATTAGAGACGTCATAGAATCGTAGATACGTAGAGTCGTAGAGTCGTAGAGTCCTAGTTCGTGTCTTAGGCTCTTAGTCTCCTGAGCATTTATGTACAGAGCTGTATTTCTTTTTAAAAGATAAAGATTATTGGCCCGAATATTTAAAAAAACACCTAAAAGAAGGAAAATTTATCAAATTTATTGCGGTCGTCGGTTTGAGAAAACTGAAGAGTAACACATGTGTATCAGAGGCTCAGTCGTCCAGAGGCTCAGGCCTCAAGGCTCAGAGCCATGATGCCATCTGCCATCTGGTGTGGAGAAAAGCACCACCTACGAATTCTTGGTTACTCACAACCTTTTTTGCGTCGTTTTTTCTACATTATTTTTAGATTTTGGCCCAGCCCCAGCCCCCACGGGTGCACGACGTGTGTAAATCTGACAATTGATTGGTTTGGAAAATATATTCAAAAATTTGAATACATAAATACTTGCATGCGATATTGCTAATTATTTTTTAGAATTGTGCGATTAGATGCCAATTTGTATTTTCTAGAAATAAACGGAGATAATTTTGTTTTGATTTCGTTTCTGTTTTATCCAAAAATTTAAATTGCCGTTTTGTTTATTGTTTTTTTTTAAACAAAAGTCTATTTAGTATTTATCAAGAAGGCTATGCGTTTTGCTATTTTACTTTTTATTGTTTTTTAAAAAACAATACCTACACAAAAACAGAACTTTTGTAATTACTTTATTTTTTAAATAAAAAAGAAATCAAATAGATAAACGCACATATGTAAATAAATATAGTTTAGAGGGCTAGTACATAAAGTATGGTATTTTGTTAAAAATATATACATATGTAACATACATAAATACATGATCATTTTATATATTATATATATATATATGAATTTAAAAAATATATAGTGTCGATAAAATATATGAAGGTTTGCTTTTTTTAATTTTAAATACCTCCTCAGAACTTCGGTACCTAGAATCATGAATACAGAAATGATGATATAAAACATAATCTGGGTACGTTTTTGTATATTTACATTCTGATTTCGAGGATTTGATACATAATTGTCCTCTAATAAATATTATATCAATTGTGTTCGTTATTTTTATTTTATACTCTATTCTTTGGCAGGATTTTACATATTCCACACAACAAGAGTGAACATATGAACAATTTCAACTTTTTAATTCTTCATTTTTTTGTTTTAAAAAAGGGGTGTCCTTTTGAAACGAGGATCTGATTAGAGGAAATCTTTCGGAATATAAGCCTCAAAACCGTCGGGGCCCAAAACACGTTTTTCTGACATTTTCTAAGAAAAGTAAAAAAACACACACAAGAATACACACATCAATACACATACAACACGCCTCACCTACAGTCACAGCATTAGTATCGCTACCTAACACGCATACGATGTGGGTCGTAGCACTGTAAAGCCTAATTAGACTACGTTCTTTCCAGTGAGCACATCGGATTTCTCATACGATGCAATTAAGCCCCACTTTTTGCCATCAGAAGGCGAGGTCACTTTGCGCTCCGATCACGTAGTGAACTACTTTTATATAAATATCATCAGGTTTCACACTAGCAACCATGTCAAGTACAAGGCGCATCCCACAGAAAGAGGAAGCGTTTAAGCAGAGCTGTATATGTGAACTGAAAGGATGTTTGAATCGTACTGCTTGCAAGATTAGACTACCACTGAGTGATGATGTCATTGCGCTTCGATGAATAAAAATATTAGAACCACACGAGAACGAAGATACATGGCAGAAGGCTATCGCCAAGCGCCGAATGATACATAACAATGTATCTATCAACGCTCGACACTTCTCCTTACAGCAACTAGTGAATAGAGGTAATGGTATACACGCCAGGCCTAACGCCATGCCCAAACTGATGCATCAATGGAACGCAGATCGGGATATACTTAACGTTTTTTCAGGGCGAGTATGCAAGGGTACAGTGTATATATACAAACGATGATTCCGTGTGTGGTGAAGATCTACGCCACAGATATTATTATCTTGTTCCCCGTGGCCAAACGTATAGAAAGAGGGCGATAAGTTGGGTAGAAATAGTTGTGCGCGATCAGAAGAATAAGAAACAGATTATGTCCAACTTAAACGATCATAATGAGAAATGAAAGACTCTCGTACCCGGGGCTATGCCGTCGTTTACTCCAGTTTACTTACAACCAAAAACAACGTCTAGATATACAACTACACCTTCTGACCGAGCTTGCATGCAGTTCTTACATAATAATGGAATACTCACAGCTACGAGCAGTGGAAGAAACACTTAAATAACATCATTCCATCGTACTGTTCATGAACGTTAGATGCTCAAACTGGAACAGACCGCCGTGATAACACATAAGCCATCAGCATTCATAAACACTTGCAGAGATAGTGACAGCAAATGTTTGAAATACCTTGAGGAGATACGCTTTGAGCTAGTAGAACAATTATTTAAGATAATTAACTATAAGGGCAGGTGCGAGAGTCTACAGTTATGAGATGCCGTGTGTGTTAAGCGATGTAAGGGTTCAGTAGCCAAAGACATGGCCAGAAGCAAGAACACTGAAGATGAAGAAGAATCGTCGCCACAAGATTCTACAACCAGAAGCAGCTATGTGCCTAGAAACCGGACGGGCACGCGCGCATTGACACCTTTTTGAACAGTTCGTGTACTTTTTATACGTGCTGTAGAAATACGGCCTCCGGTCAGTCTAGAATATCAAGATCAATTGAGATAATATATTGGTTTTTATTTGTATTTTAAATAATTTAGTACAAGCTCTTTTTCCAATATTTCCAAAGTGTTCTAAATTCACTTTGATGGCTCCAATAGCCTGAGTATTTGGTATGACTCATCTACTTGGACCTATTTGAGACATTAGTAGATGTAGGATATTATAAACTAAATTTTATAATCTCCGAACTACTACTTATAGATTTTGGTCCTCCCGCCAATCTCCAAAATCCAATAAGTCTTTTTCTTTTTTTAACTTTTCTTCAGATGGAACTTTATTTATATCAGCTAATGTATTAACGCGGCTTACGTTATTATGTCTATTTACAAATTAGGCAAGTGGTCATGAACACTTAGTACTTCTAGTGAAAATTATTCAATAAAGAACAGCTAGAGGTACGCCCTGTGTGATCGAGGATATTTAGGCTCTTAACAAGAGGCAGTCCCGATCATTCTTACACAAGCTACCACTGCTAAATCCTAACTGACTAAATTGTATTTTAGTTTAATATAGTTTGAAACCTAGTAATTTCCATCGAAGTTTACATATTTTTTCAGTTAAATAGTAGTTACAGTAGTGTACTGCTTCTAGACTGTCTGACATCGATTTACTATCCAGCAAATACTATGGCTAAGGGTACTTCTAAAGGCAAGGGAGCCGCTAGCTCTAAGCCTGCTAAGCCTGCCGAGGTTCCTGAGGTCCCTGTGGAAACACCTAGCCTGTCTGGAGTTGAGCCTGCCGAGGATACTGTTGGGGAAGCAAATTCTGAGGTTGGTACAGAGGATTATTCTGAGGATGACTCGTCGGATCCTAAAGCCTTGGAAGAAGAGGTATCTACTACCGCGGAAAGGCTTGCCAGCGTCCGTGTATCACCTAGGAGTGAAGCTCAGGACCCCAGCTTGCCCCCCCTGACCACGTGCCGTCAAATATTGGGGATAAACGTCGAAAGGCTGGAAAATTCGTGGATACGAATGTCGGGGGCATTATAACTCCACATCTAAAGGACACTCCAGCACAAATCCGGCGTGAAAAGGAAGTATTGGACCTGTCCGAAAATTTCGGTTTCGCCATCGATGGAGAAGCCATTCCATTCAGCTCAAATCTTGGGGCCGAAGCTGAGGACGCCATAACTCGACAACGAGTGGTTGGATCCTCTCAATCTCGACGCCAATTGAACCGCACTGAAGCGCTCTTAAAGGAGCTAGCGGCAGCAGCAGTTGTGGACCCCTCTATCGTGTCCCACTTGGCTGATATTCTTCCTATACCGAAGAAAAAAAAAATTCGGGCCGGGTTTCGAACCCGAGACCTACTGGTTTACCAGCCAGTATGTTTACCACTAAGCCAATTACCACTGGCGAGAGAGATAATATTTCAAAATTCAATCTCTATAGCTCTGATGCTACCATCGACCATCCTCTTGACAAACCCTAACCCTGTCAGAGGATATGATCGTATGGAACTCGATGAGGCTTACCATCCTCGTAATATCGACCCTCATTTGCCAACTAACCCTGGTAATCACGATTTTGGCAATCGCTACACCAGTACCTCGTTAGAGAGTTCCCGCTCTAATCCTGAGGATGAGGAAGTGAGAACCAGACATACTCGTCTCAGGCTATTACGCTCTGGTATGCAAGTCCTTGAGGACCGTCTATTGAATGACTCTGACCTTGACGATAGGAAAGCGGATAACATTCGCTATCTAATCGATAACAAGAGAAAGGAAATAGACATCATCTTGGCACTAGCAGCCCGTAGCACTGAGCATGAGCCTCGTGAACACTTAGAACCAAGCTTTATAAAGCAGCTAGGTAACGCGCAGGCTGAGGTCGATTTCTCTACTAATGAGAGTACAGTGGAGACACTGAAGGCCTTCGACCAACTTAAGGAGTCTGCCAGCCTTAGGATAAGCAGATGATGAATGCCTTTATTCATTTCTGTGAGCCAGGTGAATGGCGAACTATCTTGAAGGTCATGAGCCCAACTGGAAAGCCCTACCCTGGCACCAGTTGCGTGATAATATACTTAACACCTTTTTTTGAAGATGCACGTGACCGTGAACTTCTAGAGTCTCGCAAGTTCTTTGCGAACGATACCACTATTCGAGGTGCTCTAGCTCATATGACACATATGAATACTCGGATGGGTGGTCGTACATATACTGGCGAATATTTATTAATTTGTCAGATGATGGAGACTCTGGGAGCTAACCTCTTTAAGAAAGTCAATGATGACATCATCGCCTATGGTGATTTGCGATCTATGCCTTGGTCTGTCTTTGAGAAGATAGTACACAAGCATACCAATTCCTCTACTAGAGTACTTAGTACCACGAGCTACACCCAGCCCACTAAGCGAAACGCAGTAGAGACTAATACTGCGCGTAGTACTAAGAAACCTCGCACTACTACTGGAGGGGGTACTGGCTCTACTTCTACCGAACCGAAAGGTGATAAGAAGGTGAGAGCGCCTTGCAAGAAGTGTGGTTACAACCTCACAAAACGTAATGGCAAGTGGAATGGTAGACACGACCCTGTTAAGTGTGCACCAGGCAAGCCAGATTTTGGACACTATATGAAAGAGTGTGCTACTTGCAAGGGTACTAACGGTTGGCACAAAGAGGATTGCAAGGACTTACCAGACGTCCAAGTTAAGCACTGACAGTACCATATGTGCGCACTAGAGCAAGATTATGAGAAAATGTTCAATAAAATCTATACCAAAGGAGATGAACGTATCTTTCAAACAGTTTTCGTAAATGGAGAAAAAAAGTTATGGCACTATTTGATCCAGGGGCTGAAGTCTCTGCTATCTCATGCCGAGTAGCCTACGCTACAGATATGGGCTGTCCATAACGAAACAACTGATTTAATCTTGGGAAATGGCAAAGTTACTACTTGCGAACAAGCCATTGACTATGCACACATAATGCTGTCAGATAGAAGAGAAGTGAAGACTCACCTAATCGTTACTGACATGTCTCAGAAATACGATTTAATTATAGGTATGACTGATCTTCTCAGTTTAGGTATAACACTCACTGGTCTGCCTAATGGGCTAGACCCGAATAAAGATCAGTCAGATGATAATATGTTAAAGATACCTAAACCTCCGGAAGGTGAAGCAAAGGATATGATTCCGCACTTCACCGATATAATTATGGACTTAATTATACAAAACAGGAAGATTGCAATAACTGACTGGTGTATGTTTAAGTTCTCTAATGGGTACGTTAGACTTGACTTAACAAACGTCGACTTCTCTAAGTTAAAGTGTCCTTCACATAACTACGTGAGTTGGAGACACAAAGACGTAGTCAAAACCCAAATCGAAGATTGGTTAAAACAGGGTCTAATTGAAATCAATTATGATGCAACCCCAGTTAACTTAGCTCTCTTAGCGGTCGATCAATATAAATCTGATGGAACGTTTAGTAAAACAAGAGTAGTACTAGACCTGTCGCCAATCAACAAACTAATTCCGCAACATAGTTTTCCCTTACCTAAGATAAGCGAGATACTACGCAAAATGGAGGTGCGACTATCTTTTCCAGATAGACTTAAAAGCTGCATTCCATCAACTACAGATATATGAGCCTCATAGGAAATACTTTTCCTTTACTTGGCAAGGTAAGAAGTACCAGTTTAAAGGTGCACCTGAAGGCTTACACATGTTACCTTCTTTCTTCCAACAAGTTATGATGGAACTATTTGCGGACCTGTCGTATAACGTATCAGTCTATTTAGATGATATAGTTATCTTTACAAAGACAGCACATGAACATGCTAAACTCGTTAAAGAAGTCTTAAAGCGACTTAATCATGCTAAACTTAAGATTAACGAAGACAAGTGTTCTTTTGCTAAAGATACTATACACTTACTTGGCTACAAAGTATCTGCAGCAGGGGTAGAAATTGATCCTGGCAAGAAACAGTTTCTGTTGGATTTATCAACACCAATTACTGGAAGAGATGTGAACTCTGTGTGTGGGTTTGTTAACTTCTTCTCGGATTCGGTACCGCATCTTTCTCATTACTTAAAGCCTTTCAGTCACCTACGGCTGCACAAAGGACCTTTGGGAAAAGCTTTGGACTAAAGAATATGACGATGCATTTAAACTAGTCAAAAGTAAAGTAATGGACGCACCCATCATGCAGTACCCTGTGGATGGTGTCCCATTCCAAGTAGCAACCGACGCTTCAGATCGAGCGGTAGGTGGAGTGCTTTACCAAACGATAAATGGTAAACCGCGCTACATACAATTCTTTAGCAAGAGTTATAATAAGAGTCAACGGAATTACCCTACCGTTAAACAAGAGCTCCTTGCTATAGTTACTGCGCTAAGACAGTTTAAAGACTACCTTTATGGAAGTTACTTTACTGTCGCCTGTGATCAAAAGTCTTTAACATACTTAAAAAGATATGAACCCTGATTCACAGTTGGTGAGCCGCTGACATGACATTATTGCCAAGTTCGCTTTTAATATAACACACATTCCAGGAATACATAACCATCTTCCTGATATGCTCTCTCGACTTGTGCCCGACTACCAGAAAACAGTCAAAGAGTTATTAGCAACCGATTGGATGCTAAATAAGAAATGGTTTAACCTCGCTCAATCACGATGGGGTCCATTTACTGTTGATATGTTCGCCGCAGAACATAACAAACAGGTTTCTGAATATAGGTCGTTGACTCATCCTAAAGGTGATGCATTTCAGCTTGACTTATCAAAGCATAATGCGTGGGCTAACCCACCTTGTCAACTTATCGCACAGTTGTTAAATTATGTTAATATTACGAAATCTACCATTACGCTGTGTTGTCCCTTACGTAACTCCGACCCATGGATACGTGATTTAATTAATATGATTCAAGACGAACCTATTTATGTCGACCGTGAAACCGACACGTTCTTGTATCAGGGATCCTATTCTATTAAGAAGACGCCTTGGAAACACACCATTGTTTGTCGCATCGGTCCTGCAGGTACCACTAAGTGGAAACCCTCAACCGAATTCTTAGCTAAACTAGAGGAGTCTAAAGAGTTTGAACAAAAGCTCAAGACTCGTACAACACATGCACCCAACAAGATTGCAGTCGAGGTAATGCCGATTGAAACGGCATTAGATCGTAAAAAACATGGAACTAGCTAAGGCCATGGATCAAAGACTCAAAACTCTAAGAGAACCTGAAGCTCGCACTCAACTACTTAAAGCGCTGCTTAAAGAACAGCCAGGAGTTGCGAAACAACTGAAGAAGATACTTCAACAATCCAATGTTGTCAATTATGTATCTCAGGACTCTACCCCTCCTGATACTGAGGTTGCCCTTTCCAACAGGACTATGGTTCATCCAGCCAGCGTTACGCAGAATCTGACTGACTTAGAGGAGCTCGAAAGTAGAGTTAAAATTGTACATAATTTAACGCATCGAGCATATGAGCATACTTATAAAATGGCTATTCGTGCAGGGCTTGATCACCCGGCGCTGAAAGAAACCATACGTGAAGTATACCGACGCTGTACTGATTGTGAAAAGAACCAGATCAAGCGATACGGTTGGGCACCCCTAAAAGTGTGACAGAAGACCAACCGATGCGCCGAGTCATAGTCGATTTGGTTAAACTCCCGCGATCCAAGCATACTGGCGATGTATATATCTGTCATTTCTTATGTGGCTTCGGCCTATAACTTGCTTTATGCAATACCGAACAAACGTCCACAAACAGTGGCAGAATTATGCTATCACGTCTTTAATGACTTCTGGTTTCCCCGAGTACTATGTTCTGATAACGGTAGTGAGTTTTGTACCGACGTAATGGAGGCACTTATACTCGTATCAGGCATGACCCATAGGCGTGGTGTTCCTTACAAACCTCAAACACAGGGTGCAAATGAGACACGTCATAGAGAACTTAAGAAACTCTTGCGTACCGCACTAGACGACGTTGAGGATATGTGGCCTTATCATTTGAAATGGGTTCAGACTCAAATGAATAACTGCATGAATCCTCAAACTGGAACACTCCTGTTTCACTATTTCTTTGGCCGCTATAGTGAATTACAAGCAACGTTTGATAAAACTGCGCCCGAGAAACACGCTACCCCGTGGCTTCAAAAGATCGAGCATATGCAGAACGTTGTTTACCCCTGTTTACTCGAGCACAAGAATCGCGTTCTACTTAAAGCGTATGACCGATGGAATAACACTAAGAACATTGTTCAGTTCAAAGTCGGCGATTACGTTAACATTATAAATCGAAACGCCAACGTTGCAGAACTCTCTTCTAAGACGATAGGACCTTTTGTTATTTCATACCATGATGAGAAGAGTGATACTTACGAAGTGAATAACATTGATGGTACTAGCGCAACTACAATCTAGGCACTCACCGTATCCCTACCTCCGAACTCTCATTCGCTCGCTCATTTTGATTCTGATATACCAGTTATGGAGTCACAAGTCAAAGATATAATTGATAAAACATCCGAAGACGGTTACACTTACTACAAGACCCAAGTTTCATGGATGGGACAGTAGCTAGCTAACCTCCGATGCATTTTCTTTGAATCTCGCGACTTTCTTCGTATCTTTAATAAGAAATGGAATAAGCGTTTACATAAGAACACACGAGATAAACGAAAAGGGTTTCCACAGGTGACTACAAACCTGACGGATCTGAAATTCCCTATTTGCCACCTACTTCCTACATGACTAAACTTTCTGATCTGCTTACCAACAGTGCAGAAAATTGTTCAAACTTACTTACTAATGAAGAAGAACAGCCTTTGGCTGTTATTACCTTACCAAATAATAAACGTAAAGGCGCCTACATCGGAAATGGTTACTGGACCAAATACTAAACGACATAAAGTACAACATGGTCTTGAACTCGTACATATAGGCACATACTTACTCGATAAGTCATGACCGAAACCGTTTTTTTTACTTTGGTTTTCGCTTTACCAGCTAGATCGTATCTTAACGTACGTTCGTAGTTCTAAAGCTACTGGGGGCTATGTAGAAATTAAGGCCTCCGGTCAGTCTAGAATATCAAGATCAATTGAGATAATATATTGGTTTTTTATTTGTATTTTAAATAATTTAGTATAAGCTCTTTTTCCAATATTTCCAAAAAAGTGTTCTAAATTCACTTTGATGGCTCCAATAGCCTGAGTATTTGGTATGACTCATCTACTTGGACCTATTTGAGACATTAGTAGATGTAGGGATATTATAAACTAAATTTTATAATCTCCGAACTACTACTTATAGATTTTGGTCCTCCCATAATCTCCAAAAAATCAATAAGTCTTTTTTTTCTTTTTTTTTAACTTTCTTCTCAGATGGAACTTTATTTATATCAGCTAATGTATTAACGCGGCTTACGTTATTATAATGTCTATTTACAAATTTAGGCAAGTGGTCAAAGTGAACACTTAGTACTTCTAGTGAAAATTATTCAATAAAGAACAGGTGGCTAAGAGGTACGCCCTGTGTGATCGAGGATATTTAGGCTCTTAACAAGGAGGCAGTCCCAGATCATTCTTACACAAGCCACCACCACTGCTAAATCGTCTAACTGACCAGGTGGCAAATTGTATTTTTAGTTTTAATATGGGTTTGAAACCTAGTAATTTCCATCGAAGTTTGGTTACAGTGCTGCGTTCTATGCGTGCTAAAATGGCCAAAGCAGCAGATTTGATTTTGGAATTAGTGAGTACACTGTAAGGATATTGGGTGCACCTGGCTTGGGTATATGCATGTGCTGATATATTTGATATAGTATAATGCCATTCTGTTCCGCAGCTCGGGGGGAGAAGCTTTTCCTGCCCCAAGAACGAAGAACTACTTTAGGTACAAGAAACAGTGCCATATATAACGGAACGCCACAGAGCAAACAGTGAAAGATTTGTATGCGCAGGTGCCCATCATTGCATGTCGCATCACATTCTGATTTATAAAAAAACAATAAACAAAGTGAAGCATAACGTCATCACGGATACAGCATCGTACATCTGCCATGTATCTATTGGCTTCTTAGACGCTGCCACCAACAATGGTATACACTCGTTTATGAGGCATGATGGTACTTTTATGCTCAAAAGTGATAAGATACCAGTTCTGTACATGTATGATAAAGGTCTAACGGATAGGTATAAATTGGAAAGAATAATGTTTGCGTTGTGACCCTCGAGAAAAAACCAGATCAACCAAATCGTCTTTGAGCAATAACGTACTGTTGCCGATCGCAACATAGCGCGCGAGGTGCAATATTGAACGCTCTATGGAAGAGCTGGAGAATTATGCTGCCTTTGACACAAAACAAAGGTATATATAACAGCATCTGAGATAGTTTGTGGTGGACAAAGAAGCCAAGTGTAGTGTAAAAATAATTCTTCTGTTCAATCCAGAAGGAAATAAATTGCAGGGGAATCAATGATGTTTCATAAACATTTCGAATTTATTAAGCTTTAGAATTCTGTCACAATACGATCTTGTAGAAATACGGCATCCGGTCAGTCTAAAATATCTAGATCAATTTGAGATAATACATTGGTTTTATTTGTATTTTAAATAATTTAATACAAGCTCTTTTTCCAATATTTCCAAAGTGTTCTAAATTCACTTTGATGGCTCCAATAGCCTGAGTATTTGGTATGACTCTCATCTACTTGGACCTATTTGAGACATTAGTAGATGTAGGATATTATAAACTAAATTTTATAATCTCCTGAACTACTACTTATAGATTTTTAGTCCTCCCGCCAATCTCCAAAATCCAATAAGTCTTTTTTCTTTTTTTTAACTTTTCTTCAGATGGAACTTTATTTTATATCAGCCAATGTATTGACGTGACTTAAGTTATTATGTTCTATTTACAAATTAGGCAAGTGGTCATGAACACTAGTACTTCTAGAAGAAAATTATTCAATAAAGAACAGCTAGAGGTACGCCCTGTGTGATCGAAGATATTTAGGCTTAACAAGAGGCAGCAGCCCCGATCGTTTCTTACACAAGCTACCACTACTAAATCCTATTAACTGACTAAATTGTATTTTTAGTTTAATATAGTTTGAAACCTAGTAATTTCCATCGAAGTTTACACCGGTCATTTCAACCTCTAATACTGCCGATGTTCTCTTCAATAGGCTCCTGTCTTGATACATAGAGGACTTGTATGATAATCCTGGGATTAGGACCTGCGTGGTACTTGTGGGAACAAAGAACTTTTCAGGAGTATACCACTTCCGGGAAGAGAGTAGGTGAAACTCTCCGATCCCTGGATGTAGTACGTCTATACGGAAAAGAGCCGAGGTTTTTCCGTATATACAGACGCATACTCTGGAGAATCATAGTATTCTATCATTTTTCAACTGCACATCCATAGCTCCCCCCCCTCTTCATTCTCTTATCATCCTTTTTTACCTTCTTTTACAGGGTATCATTCTCTAGAGTAAATTCAAGCGGACGGTATTCGCTCAGGATGCCTCCGATATGGAACAAACGCTCGCGCCTCGTGCCTCTTAATCGCATACACAGCAAATGCACATACAGAATGTGCGTACATAAGGATGACGTTCTTCTGACACGAGTACATGTTCTGCTTCATATGGATTGAAAGGTCTGACCTCAAAGAAAGCGAGTTTCCATGAGAGATGCATCACAAAGCCACTCGCCTGATTGCTGTAAGGCTTAATCCACTGGTGTACATTTAGTTTGGTTCAAGTAAAACCAATAAAATAGTAAATGTTATACAAGAGGCTTATGCCTCATTGTTCATAGCCCAAACCAGCCATTTTCCCCTAGGATATATGGGTCATTTGTTTTTTGTTCATTTTTGTGAAACAAAAAATTCAGCACCTCTTCGCCTGAATGGTTGAGTTTTGACGCCATAAATACGCACAAATGTCGAGAATATGT
>LUCW03001461.1:0-12401 GCA_001586965.3 Sphaeroforma sirkka | reverse complement strand
GTATCAGGCATTCAGGCTATCAACATCTACACAATTAAAGCAGGAGTCCCCAGCTGTCCAGACTCCAGACTCTAGACTCAAAGTCCAGACTTTTGGCGTATATCAGATTCTCAGTGCTATTCTGTTAATTTCGAGTCGAGGATACGGATTTATAGTGGTTTATGCCGTACGGACTCCCGGGTCCTCTCTCTCTACTACTAGACTCTCTACATACGTGACCTACAACCTACGCCCTGGCAACAAAAAAAAAATTTAATCCTTGTCTATTAGAGACGTCATAGAATCGTAGATACGTAGAGTCGTAGAGTCGTAGAGTCCTAGTTCGTGTCTTTAGGCTCTTAGTCTCCTGAGCATTTATGTACAGAGCTGTATTTCTTTTTTAAAAGATAAAGATTATTGGCCCGAATATTTAAAAAAACACCTAAAAGAAGGAAAATTTATCAAATTTATTGCGGTCGTCGGTTTGAGAAAACTGAAGAGTAACACATGTGTATCAGAGGCTCAGTCGTCCAGAGGCTCAGGCCTCAAGGCTCAGAGCCATGATGCCATCTGCCATCTGGTGTGGAGAAAAGCACCACCTACAATTCTTGGTTACTCACAACCTTTTTGCGTCGTTTTTCTACATTATTTTTAGATTTTGGCCCAGCCCCAGCCCCCACGGGTGCACGACGTGTGTAAATCTGACAATTGATTGGTTTGGAAAATATATTCAAAAATTTGAATACATAAATACTTGCATGCGATATTGCTAATTATTTTTAGAATTGTGCGATTAGATGCCAATTTGTATTTTCTAGAAATAAACGGAGATAATTTTGTTTTGATTTCGTTTCTGTTTTATCCAAAAAATTTAAATTGCCGTTTTGTTTATTGTTTTTTTTAAACAAAAGTCTATTTAGTATTTATCAAGAAGGCTATGCGTTTTGCTATTTTACTTTTTATTGTTTTTTAAAAAACAATACCTACACAAAAACAGAACTTTTGTAATTACTTTATTTTTTAAATAAAAAAGAAATCAAATAGATAAACGCACATATGTAAATAAATATAGTTTAGAGGGCTAGTACATAAAGTATGGTATTTTGTTAAAAATATATACATATGTAACATACATAAATACATGATCATTTTATATATTATATATATATATATGAATTTAAAAAATATATAGTGTCGATAAAATATATGAAGGTTTGCTTTTTTTAATTTTAAATACCTCCTCAGAACTTCGGTACCTAGAATCATGAATACAGAAATGATGATATAAAACATAATCTGGGTACGTTTTTGTATATTTACATTCTGATTTCGAGGATTTGATACATAATTGTCCTCTAATAAATATTATATCAATTGTGTTCGTTATTTTTATTTTATACTCTATTCTTTGGCAGGATTTTACATATTCCACACAACAAAGAGTGAACATATGAACAATTTCAACTTTTAATTCTTCATTTTTTTTGTTTTAAAAAAAGGTGTCCTTTTGAAACGAGGATCTGATTAGAGGAAATCTTTCGGAATATAAGCCTCAAAACCGTCGGGGCTCTAAAACACGTTTTTCTGACATTTTCTAAGAAAAGTAAAAAAACACACACAAGAATACACACATCAATACACATACAACACGCCTCACCTACAGTCACAGCATTAGTATCGCTACCTAACACGCATACGATGTGGGTCGTAGCACTGTAAAACCTAATTAGACTACGTTCTTTCCAGTGAGCACATCGGATTTCATACGATGCAATTAAGCCCCACTTTTGCCATCAGAAGGCGAGGTCACTTTGCGCTCCGATCACGTAGTGAACTACTTTTATATAAATATCATCAGGTTTCACACTAGCAACCATGTCAAGTACAAGGCGCATCCCACAGAAAGAGGAAGCGTTTAAGCAGAGCTGTATATGTGAACTGAAAGGATGTTTGAATCGTACTGCTTGCAAGATTAGACTACCACTGAGTGATGATGTCATTGCGCTTCGATGAATAAAAAAAAAATATTAGAACCACACGAGAACGAAGATACATGGCAGAAGGCTATCGCCAAGCGCCGAATGATACATAACAATGTATCTATCAACGCTCGACACTTCTCCTTACAGCAACTAGTGAATAGAGGTAATGGTATACACGCCAGGCCTAACGCCATGCCCAAACTGATGCATCAATGGAACGCAGATCGGGATATACTTAACGTTTTTCAGGGCGAGTATGCAAGGGTACAGTGTATATATACAAACGATGATTCCGTGTGTGGTGAAGATCTACGCCACAGATATTATTATCTTGTTCCCCGTGGCCAAACGTATAGAAAGAGGGCGATAAGTTGGGTAGAAATAGTTGTGCGCGATCAGAAGAATAAGAAACAGATTATGTCCAACTTAAACGATCATAATGAGAAATGAAAGACTCTCGTACCCGGGGCTATGCCGTCGTTTACTCCAGTTTACTTTACAACCAAAAAACAACGTCTAGATATACAACTACACCTTCTGACCGAGCTTGCATGCAGTTCTTACATAATAATGGAATACTCACAGCTACGAGCAGTGGAAGAAACACTTAAATAACATCATTCCATCGTACTGTTCATGAACGTTAGATGCTCAAACTGGAACAGACCGCCGTGATAACACATAAGCCATCAGCATTCATAAACACTTGCAGAGATAGTGACAGCAAATGTTTGAAATACCTTGAGGAGATACGCTTTGAGCTAGTAGAACAATTATTTAAGATAATTAACTATAAGGGCAGGTGCGAGAGTCTACAGTTATGAGATGCCGTGTGTGTTAAGCGATGTAAGGGTTCAGTAGCCAAAGACATGGCCAGAAGCAAGAACACTGAAGATGAAGAAGAATCGTCGCCACAAGATTCTACAACCAGAAGCAGCTATGTGCCTAGAAACCGGACGGGCACGCGCGCATTGACACCTTTTGAACAGTTCGTGTACTTTTTATACGTGCTGTAGAAATACGGCCTCCGGTCAGTCTAGAATATCAAGATCAATTGAGATAATATATTGGTTTTATTTGTATTTTAAATAATTTAGTACAAGCTCTTTTTCCAATATTTCCAAAGTGTTCTAAATTCACTTTGATGGCTCCAATAGCCTGAGTATTTGGTATGACTCATCTACTTGGACCTATTTGAGACATTAGTAGATGTAGGATATTATAAACTAAATTTTATAATCTCCGAACTACTACTTATAGATTTTGGTCCTCCCGCCAATCTCCAAAATCCAATAAGTCTTTTTCTTTTTTTTAACTTTTCTTCAGATGGAACTTTATTTATATCAGCTAATGTATTAACGCGGCTTACGTTATTATGTCTATTTACAAATTAGGCAAGTGGTCATGAACACTTAGTACTTCTAGTGAAAATTATTCAATAAAGAACAGCTAGAGGTACGCCCTGTGTGATCGAGGATATTTAGGCTCTTAACAAGAGGCAGTCCTGATCATTCTTACACAAGCTACCACTGCTAAATCCTAACTGACTAAATTGTATTTTAGTTTAATATAGTTTGAAACCTAGTAATTTCCATCGAAGTTTACATATTTTTCAGTTAAATAGTAGTTACAGTAGTGTACTGCTTCTAGACTGTCTGACATCGATTTACTATCCAGCAAATACTATGGCTAAGGGTACTTCTAAAGGCAAGGGAGCCGCTAGCTCTAAGCCTGCTAAGCCTGCCGAGGTTCCTGAGGTCCCTGTGGAAACACCTAGCCTGTCTGGAGTTGAGCCTGCCGAGGATACTGTTGGGGAAGCAAATTCTGAGGTTGGTACAGAGGATTATTCTGAGGATGACTCGTCGGATCCTAAAGCCTTGGAAGAAGAGGTATCTACTACCGCGGAAAGGCTCGCCAGCGTCCGTGTATCACCTAGGAGTGAAGCTCAGGACCCCAGCTTGCCCCCCCCCTGACACGTGCCGTCAAATATTGGGGATAAACGTCGAAAGGCTGGAAAATTCGTGGATACGAATGTCGGGGGGCATTATAACTCCACATCTAAAGGACACTCCAGCACAAATCCGGCGTGAAAAGGAAGTATTGGACCTGTCCGAAAATTTCGGTTTCGCCATCGATGGAGAAGCCATTCCATTCAGCTCAAATCTTGGGGCCGAAGCTGAGGACGCCATAACTCGACAACGAGTGGTTGGATCCTCTCAATCTCGACGCCAATTGAACCGCACTGAAGCGCTCTTGAAGGAGCTAGCGGCAGCAGCAGTTGTGGACCCCTCTATCGTGTCCCACTTGGCTGATATTCTTCCTATACCGAAGAAAAAAAAAATTCGGGCCGGGTTTCGAACCCGAGACCTACTGGTTTACCAGCCAGTATGTTTACCACTAAGCCAGTTACCACTGGCGAGAGAGATAATATTTCAAAATTTAATCTCTATAGCTCTGATGCTACCATCGACCATCCTCTTGACAAACCTAACCCTGTCAGAGGATATGATCGTATGGAACTCGATGAGGCTTACCATCCTCGTAATATCGACCCTCATTTGCCAACTAACCCTGGTAATCACGATTTTGGCAATCGCTACACCAGTACCTCGTTAGAGAGTTCCCGCTCTAATCCTGAGGATGAGGAAGTGAGAACCAGACATACTCGTCTCAGGCTATTACGCTCTGGTATGCAAGTCCTTGAGGACCGTCTATTGAATGACTCTGACCTTGACGATAGGAAAGCGGATAACATTCGCTATCTAATCGATAACAAGAGAAAGGAAATAGACACCATCTTGGCACTAGCAGCCCGTAGCACTGAGCATGAGCCTCGTGAACACTTAGAACCAAGCTTTATAAAGCAGCTAGGTAACGCGCAGGCTGAGGTCGATTTCTCTACTAATGAGAGTACAGTGGAGACACTGAAGGCCTTCGACCAACTTAAGGAGTCTGCCAGCCTTAGGGATAAGCAGATGATGAATGCCTTTATTCATTTCTGTGAGCCAGGTGAATGGCGAACTATCTTGAAGGCTCATGAGCCCAACTGGAAAGCCCTACCCTGGCACCAGTTGCGTGATAATATACTTTAACACCTTTTTTTGAAGATGCACGTGACCGTGAACTTCTAGAGTCTCGCAAGTTCTTTGCGAACGATACCACTATTCGAGGTGCTCTAGCTCATATGACACATATGAATACTGGATGGGTGGTCGTACCTATACTGGCGAATATTTATTAATTTGTCAGATGATGGAGACTCTGGGAGCTAACCTCTTTAAGAAAGTCAATGATGACATCATCGCCTATGGTGATTTGCGATCTATGCCTTGGTCTGTCTTTGAGAAGATAGTACACAAGCATACCAATTCCTCTACTAGAGTACTTAGTACCACGAGCTACACCCAGCCCACTAAGCGAAACGCAGTAGAGACTAATACTGCGCGTAGTACTAAGAAACCTCGCACTACTACTGGAGGGGGTACTGGCTCTACTTCTACCGAACCGAAAGGTGATAAGAAGGTGAGAGCGCCTTGCAAGAAGTGTGGTTACAACCTCACAAAACGTAATGGCAAGTGGAATGGTAGACACGACCCTGTTAAGTGTGCACCAGGCAAGCCAGATTTTGGACACTATATGAAAGAGTGTGCTACTTGCAAGGGTACTAAACGGTTGGCACAAAGAGGATTGCAAGGACTTACCAGACGTCCAAGTTAAGCACTGACAGTACCATATGTGCGCACTAGAGCAAGATTATGAGAAAATGTTCAATAAAAAAATCTATACCAAAGGAGATGAACGTATCTTTCAAACAGTTTTCGTAAATGGAGAAAAAAAGTTATGGCACTATTTGATCCAGGGGCTGAAGTCTCTGCTATTCTCATGCCGAGTAGCCTACGCTACAGATATGGCTGTCCATAACGAAACAACTGATTTAATCTTGGGAAATGGCAAAGTTACTACTTGCGAACAAGCCATTGACTATGCACACATAATGCTGTCAGATAGAAGAGAAGTGAAGACTCACCTAATCGTTACTGACATGTCTCAGAAATACGATTTAATTATAGGTATGACTGATCTTCTCAGTTTAGGTATAACACTCACTGGTCTGCCTAATGGGCTAGACCCGAATAAAGATCAGTCAGATGATAATATGTTAAAGATACCTAAACCTCCGGAAGGTGAAGCAAAGGATATGATTCCGCACTTCACCGATATAATTATGGACTTAATTATACAAAACAGGAAGATTGCAATAACTGACTGGTGTATGTTTAAGTTCTCTAATGGGTACGTTAGACTTGACTTAACAAACGTCGACTTCTCTAAGTTAAAGTGTCCTTCACATAACTACGTGAGTTGGAGACACAAAGACGTTGTCAAAACCCAAATCGAAGATTGGTTAAAACAGGGTCTAATTGAAATCAATTATGATGCAACCCCAGTTAACTTAGCTCTCTTAGCGGTCGATCAATATAAATCTGATGGAACGTTTAGTAAAACAAGAGTAGTACTAGACCTGTCGCCAATCAACAAACTAATTCCGCAACATAGTTTTCCCTTACCTAAGATAAGCGAGATACTACGCAAAATGGAGGGTGCGACTATCTTTCCAAGATAGACTTAAAAGCTGCATTCCATCAACTACAGATATATGAGCCTCATAGGAAATACTTTTCCTTTACTTGGCAAGGTAAGAAGTACCAGTTTAAAGGTGCACCTGAAGGCTTACACATGTTACCTTCTTTCTTCCAACAAGTTATGATGGAACTATTTGCGGACCTGTCGTATAACGTATCAGTCTATTTAGATGATATAGTTATCTTTTACAAAGACAGCACATGAACATGCTAAACTCGTTAAAGAAGTCTTAAAGCGACTTAATCATGCTAAACTTAAGATTAACGAAGACAAGTGTTCTTTTGCTAAAGATACTATACACTTACTTGGCTACAAAGTATCTGCAGCAGGGGTAGAAATTGATCCTGGCAAGAAACAGTTTCTGTTGGATTTATCAACACCAATTACTGGAAGAGATGTGAACTCTGTGTGTGGGTTTGTTAACTTCTTCTCGGATTCGGTACCGCATCTTTCTCATTACTTAAAGCCTTTCAGTCACCTACGGCTGCACAAAGGACCTTTGGGAAAGCTTTGACTAAAGAATGTGATGATGCATTTAAACTAGTCAAAAGTAAAGTAATGGACGCACCCATCATGCAGTACCCTGTGGATGGTGTCCCATTCCAAGTAGCAACCGACGCTTCAGATCGAGCGGTAGGTGGAGTGCTTTACCAAACGATAAATGGTAAACCGCGCTACATACAATTCTTTAGCAAGAGTTATAATAAGAGTCAACGGAATTACCCTACCGTTAAACAAGAGCTCCTTGCTATAGTTACTGCGCTAAGACAGTTTAAAGACTACCTTTATGGAAGTTACTTTACTGTCGCCTGTGATCAAAAGTCTTTAACATACTTAAAAGATATGAACCCTGATTCACAGTTGGTGAGCCGCTGGCATGACATTATTGCCAAGTTCGCTTTTAATATAACACACATTCCAGGAATACATAACCATCTTCCTGACATGCTCTCTCGACTTGTGCCCGACTACCAGAAAACAGTCAAAGAGTTATTAGCAACCGATTGGATGCTAAATAAGAAATGGTTTAACCTCGCTCAATCACGATGGGGTCCATTTACTGTTGATATGTTCGCCGCAGAACATAACAAACAGGTTTCTGAATATAGGTCGTTGACTCATCCTAAAGGTGATGCATTTCAGCTTGACTTATCAAAGCATAATGCGTGGGCTAACCCACCTTGTCAACTTATCGCACAGTTGTTAAATTATGTTAATATTACTAAATCTACCATTACGCTGTGTTGTCCCTTACGTAACTCCGACCCATGGATACGTGATTTAATTAATATGATTCAAGACGAACCTATTTATGTCGACCGTGAAACCGACACGTTCTTGTATCAGGGATCCTATTCTATTAAGAAGACGCCTTGGAAACACACCATTGTTTGTCGCATCGGTCCTGCAGGTACCACTAAGTGGAAACCCTCAACCGAATTCTTAGCTAAACTAGAGGAGTCTAAAGAGTTTGAACAAAAGCTCAAGACTCGTACAACACATGCACCCAACAAGATTGTAAGTCGAGGTAATGCCGATTGAAACGGCATTAGATCGTAAAAAACATGGAACTAGCTAAGGCCATGGATCAAAGACTCAAAACTCTAAGAGAACCTGAAGCTCGCACTCAACTACTTAAAGCGCTGCTTAAAGAACAGCCAGGAGTTGCGAAAACAACTGAAGAAGATACTTCAACAATCCAATGTTGTCAATTATGTATCTCAGGACTCTACCCCTCCTGATACTGAGGTTGCCCTTTCCAACAGGACTATGGTTCATCCAGCCAGCGTTACGCAGAATCTGACTGACTTAGAGGAGCTCGAAAGTAGAGTTAAAATTATACATAATTTAACGCATCGAGCATATGAGCATACTTATAAAATGGCTATTCGTGCAGGGCTTGATCACCCGGCGCTGAAAGAAACCATACGTGAAGTATACCGACGCTGTACTGATTGTGAAAAGAACCAGATCAAGCGATACGGTTGGGCACCCCTAAAAGTGTGACAGAAGACCAACCGATGCGCCGAGTCATAGTCGATTTGGTTAAACTCCCGCGATCCAAGCATACTGGCGATGTATATATCTGTCATTTCTTATGTGTGGCTTCGGGCTATAACTTGCTTTATGCAATACCGAACAAACGTCCACAAACAGTGGCAGAATTATGCTATCACGTCTTTAATGACTTCGGTTTCCCGAGTACTATGTTCTGATAACGGTAGTGAGTTTTGTACCGACGTAATGGAGGCACTTATACTCGTATCAGGCATGACCCATAGGCGTGGTGTTCCTTACAAACCTCAAACGCAGGGTGCAAATGAGACACGTCATAGAGAACTTAAGAAACTCTTGCGTACCGCACTAGACGACGTTGAGGATATGTGGCCTTATCATTTGAAATGGGTTCAGACTCAAATGAATAACTGCATGAATCCTCAAACTGGAACACTCCCGTTTCACTATTTCTTTGGCCGCTATAGTGAATTACAAGCAACGTTTGATAAAACTGCGCCTGAGAAACACGCTACCCCGTGGCTTCAAAAAAGATCGAGCATATGCAGAACGTTGTTTACCCCTGTTTACTGAGCACAAGAATCGCGTCCTACTTAAAGCGTATGACCGATGGAATAACACTAAGAACATTGTTCAGTTCAAAGTCGGCGATTACGTTAACATTATAAATCGAAACGCCAACGTTACCGAACTCTCTTCTAAGACGATAGGACCTTTTGTTATTTCCTACCATGATGAGAAGAGTGATACTTACGAAGTGAATAACATTGATGGTACTAGCGCAACCAATCTAGGCACTCACCGTATCCCTACCTCCGAACTCTCATTCGCTCGCTCATTTGATTCTGATATACCAGTTATGGAGTCACAAGTCAAAGATATAATTGATAAAACATCCGAAGACGGTTACACTTACTACAAGACCCGTTTCATGGATGGGACAGTAGCTTGGCTAACCTCCGATGCATTTCGTGAATCTCGCGACTTTCTTCGTATCTTTAATAAGAAATGGAATAAGCGTTTACATAAGAACACACGAGATAAACGAAAAAAGGGTTTCCTCAGGTGACTACAAACCCTGACGGATCTGAAATTCCCTATTTGCCACCTACTTCCTACGTGACTAAACTTTCTGATCTGCTTACCAACAGTGCAGAAAAATTGTTCAAACTTACTTACTAATGAAGAACAGCCTTTGGCTATTACCTTACCAAATAATAAACGTAAGGCGCCTACATCGGAAATGGTTACTGGACCAAATACTAAACGACATAGAGTACAACATGAGTCTTGAACTCGTACATATAGGCACATACTTACTGATAAGTCATGACCGAAACCGTTTTTTACTTTGGTTTTCGCTTTACCAACTAGATCGTATCTTAACGTACGTTCGTAGTTCTAAAAGCTACTGGGGCTATGTAGAAATACGGCCTCCGGTCAGTCTAAAATATCAAGATCAATTGAGATAATACATTGGTTTTATTTGTATTTTAAATAATTTAGTACAAGCTCTTTTTCCAATATTTCCAAAGTGTTCTAAATTCACTTTGATGGCTCCAATAGCCTGAGTATTTGGTATGACTCATCTACTTGGACCTATTTGAGACATTAGTAGATGTGTAGGATATTATAAACTAAATTTTATAATCTCCGAACTACTACTTATAGATTTTGGTCCTCCCGCCAATCTCCAAAATCCAATAAGTCTTTTTTTTTTTTTTTTTACTTTTCTTCAGATGGAACTTTATTTATATCAGCTAATGTATTAACGTGACTTACGTTATTATGTCTATTTACAAATTAGGCAAGTGGTCATGAACACTTAGTACTTCTAGTGAAAATTATTCAATAAAGAACAGCTAGAGGTACGCCCTGTGTGATCGAGGATATTTAGGCTCTTAACAAGAGGCAGTCCTGATCATTCTTACACAAGCTACCACTGCTAAATCCTAACTGACTAAATTGTATTTTAGTTTAATATAGTTTGAAACCCAGTAATCTGCCATGTATCTATTGGCTTCTTAGACGCTGCCACCAACAATGGTATACACTCGTTTATGAGGCATGGTACTATGCTCAAAAGTGATAAGATACCAGTTCTGTACATGTATGATAAAGGTCTAACGGATAGGTATAAATTGGAAAGAATAATGTTTGCGTTGTGACCCCGAGAAAAAACCAGATCAACCAAATCGTCTTTTGAGCAATAACGTACTGTTGCCGATCGCAACGTAGCGCGCGAGAGGTGCAATATTGAACGCTCTATGGAAGAGCTGGAGAATTATGCTGCCTTTGACACAAAAAACAAAGGTATATAACAGCATCTGAGATAGTTTTGGTGGACAAAGAAGCCAAGTGTGTAAAAATAATTCTACTGTTCAATCCAGAAGGAAATAAATTGCAGGGGAATCAATGATGTTTCATAAACATTCGAATTTATTCAAGCTTTAGAATTCTGTCACAATACGATCTTGTAGAAATACGGCATCCGGTCAGTCTAAAATATCTAGATCAATTGAGATAATACATTGGTTTTATTTTGTATTTTAAATAATTTAATACAAGCTCTTTTTCCAATATTTCCAAAGTGTTCTAAATTCACTTTGATGGCTCCAATAGCCTGAGTATTTGGTATGACTCATCTACTTGGACCTATTTGAGACATTAGTAGATGTAGGATATTATAAACTAAATTTTATAATCTCCGAACTACTACTTATATAGATTTGGTCCTCCCGCCAATCTCCAAAATCCAATAAGTCTTTCTTTTTTTTTTTAACTTTTCTTCAGATGGAACTTTATTTATATCAGCTAATGTATTGACGTGACTTAAGTTATTATGTCTATTTACAAATTAGGCAAGTGGTCATGAACACTTAGTACTTCTAGTGAAAATTATTCAATAAAGAACAGCTAGAGGTACGCCCTGTGTGATCGAAGATATTTAGGCTTAACAAGAGGCAGTCCTGATCGTTCTTACACAAGCTACCACTACTAAATCCTAACTGACTAAATTGTATTTTAGTTTAATATAGTTTGAAACCTAGTAATTTCCATCGAAGTTTACACCGGTCATTTCAACCTCCTAATACTGCCGATGTTCTCTCTTCAATAGGCTCCTGTCTTGATACATAGAGGACTTGTATGATAATCCTGGGATTAGGGACCTGCAGTACTTGTGGGAACAAAGAACTTTTTCAGGAGTATACCACTTCCGGGAAGAGAGGTGAAACTCTCCGATCCTGGATGTAGTATGTCTATACGGAAAAGCCGAGGTTTTTCCGTATATACGGACGCATACTCTGGAGGTCATAGTATTCATCATTTTTTCCTTTTGCACATCCATAGCCCTCCCTTCCTTCTCTTATCATCCTTTTACCTTTTACAGGGTATCATTCTGAAACAACCAAGCGGACGGTATTTATCTGGCATCCGATATGAGACAAACATCGCGCCTCGTGCCTCTTAGTCGCATTACACAGCAAATGCACATACAGAATGTGCGTACATATGATGACGTTCTTCGACACAGTACATGTCTGCGTTTCATATGGATTGAGCGTCTGACCTCAAAGAAAGTGATATTCATGTGAGATGTGGTCACAAAGCCCTCGCCTGATTGCCAGGCTTAATCCACTGTACATTTAGTTGGTTCAAAAGTAAAACTAATAAAATAGTAAATGTTATACAAGAGGGCTATGCCTCATTGTCCATAGCCCAACCAGCCATCTCCCTCGATATTATATATGGGTCATTTGTTTTGTTTTATTTTGTAAA
>LUCW03001460.1:35000-66815 GCA_001586965.3 Sphaeroforma sirkka | reverse complement strand
ACACCTTTTGAAGATGCACGTGACCGTGAACTTTTAGAGTCTCACAAGTTCTTTGCGACCTATACCACTATTCGAGGTGCTCTAGCTCATATGACACATATGAATACTCGGATGGGTGGTCGTACCTATACTGGCGAATATTTATTAATTTGTCAGATGATGGAGACTCTGGGAGCTAACCTCTTTAAGAAAGTCAATGATGACATCATCGCCTATGGTGATTTGCGATCTATGCCTTGGTCTGTCTTTTGAGAAGATAGTACACAAGCATACCAATTCCTCTACTAGAGTACTTAGTACCACGAGCTACACCCAGCCCACTAAGCGAAACGCAGTAGAGACTAATACTGCGCGTAGTACTAAGAAACCTCGCACTACTACTGAGGGGGGTACTGGCTCTACTTCTACCGAACCGAAAGGTGATAAGAAGGTGAGAGCGCCTTGCAAGAAGTGTGGTTACAACCTCACAAAACGTAATGGCAAGTGGAATGGTAGACACGACCCTGTTAAGTGTGCACCAGGCAAGCCAGATTTTGGACACTATATGAAAGAGTGTGCTACTTGCAAGGGTACTAACGGTTGGCACAAAGAGGATTGCAAGGACTTACCGGACGTCCAAGTTAAGCACTGACAGTACCATATGTGCGCACTAGAGCAAGATTATGAGAAAATGTTCAATAAAATCCATACCAAAGGAGATGAACGTATCTTTCAAACAGTTTTCGTAAATGGAGAAAAAAGTTATGGCACTATTTGATCCAGGGGCTGAAGTCTCTGCTATCTCATGCCGAGTAGCCTACGCTACAGATATGGCTGTCCATAACGAAACAACTGATTTAATCTTGGGAAATGGCAAAGTTACTACTTGCGAACAAGCCATTGACTATGCACACATAATGCTGTCAGATAGAAGAGAAGTGAAGACTCACCTAATCGTTACTGACATGTCTCAGAAATACGATTTAATTATAGGTATGACTGATCTTCTCAGTTTAGGTATAACACTCACTGGTCTGCCTAATAGGCTAGACCCGAATAAAGATCAGTCACATGATAATATGTTAAAGATACCTAAACCTCCGGAAGGTGAAGCAAAGGATATGATTCCGCACTTCACCGATATAATTATGGACTTAATTATACAAAACAGGAAGATTGCAATAACTGACTGGTGTATGTTTAAGTTCTCTAATGGGTACGTTAGACTTGACTTAACAAACGTCGACTTCTCTAAGTTAAAGTGTCCTTCACATAACTACGTGAGGTGGAGACACAAAGACGTTGTCAAAACTCAAATCGAAGATTGGTTAAAACAGGGTCTAATTGAAATCAATTATGATGCAACCCCAGTTAACTTAGCTCTTTTAGCGGTCGATCAATATAAATCTGATGGAACATTTAGTAAAACAAGAGTAGTACTAGACCTGTCGCCAATCAACAAACTAATTCCGCAACATAGTTTTCCCTTACCTAAGATAAGCGAGATACTACGCAAAATGGAGGGTGCGACTATCTTTTCCAAGATAGACTTAAAAGCTGCATTCCATCAACTACAAATATATCAGCCTCATAGGAAATACTTTTCCTTTACTTGGCAAGGTAAGAAGTACCAGTTTAAAGGTGCACCTGAAGGCTTACACATGTTACCTTCTTTCTTCCAACAAGTTATGATGGAACTATTTGCGGACCTGTCGTATAACGTATCAGTCTATTTAGATGATATAGTTATCTTTACAAAGACAGCACATGAACATGCTAAACTCGTTAAAGAAGTCTTAAAGCGACTTAATCATGCTAAATTTAAGATTAACGAAGACAAGTGTTCTTTTGCTAAAGATACTATACACTTACTTGGCTACAAAGTATCTGCAGCAGGGGTAGAAATTGATCCTGGCAAGAAACAGTTTCTGTTGGATTTATCAACACCAATTACTGGAAGAGATGTGAACTCTGTGTGTGGGTTTGTTAACTTCTTCTCGGATTCGGTACCGCATCTTTCTCATTACTTAAAGCCTTTCAGTCACCTACGGCTGCACAAAGGACCTTTGGGAAAAGCTTTGGACTAAAGAATGTGATGATGCATTTAAACTAGTCAAAAGTAAAGTAATGGACGCACCCATCATGCAGTACCCTGTGGATGGTGTCCCATTCCAAGTAGCAACCGACGCTTCAGATCGAGCGGTAGGTGGAGTGCTTTACCAAACGATAAATGGTAAACCGCGCTACATACAATTCTTTAGCAAGAGTTATAATAAGAGTCAACGGAATTACCCTACCGTTAAACAAGAGCTCCTTGCTATAGTTACTGCGCTAAGACAGTTTAAAGACTACCTTTATGGAAGTTACTTTACTGTCGCCTGTGATCAAAAGTCTTTAACATACTTAAAAGATATGAACCCTGATTCACAGTTGGTGAGCCGCTGGCATGACATTATTGCCAAGTTCGCTTTTAACATAACACACATTCCAGGAATACATAACCATCTTCCTGACATGCTCTCTCGACTTGTGCCCGACTACCAGAAAACAGTCAAGGAGTTATTAGCAACCGATTGGATGCTAAATAAGAAATGGTTTAACCTCGCTCAATCACGATGGGGTCCATTTACTGTTGATATGTTCGCCGCAGAACATAACAAACAGGTTTCTGAATATAGGTCGTTGACTCATCCTAAAGGTGATGCATTTCAGCTTGACTTATCAAAGCATAATGCGTGGGCTAACCCACCTTGTCAACTTATCGCACAGTTGTTAAATTATGTTAATATTACTAAATCTACCATTACGCTGCGTTGTCCCTTACGCAACTCCGACCCATGAATACGTGATTTAATTAATATGATTCAAGACGAACCTATTTATGTCGACCGTGAAACCGACACGTTCTTGTATCAGGGATCCTATTCTATTACGAAGACGCTTTGGAAACACACCATTGTTTGTCGCATCGGTCCTGCAGGTACCACTAAGTGGAAACCCTCAACCGAATTCTTAGCTAAACTAGAGGAGTCTAAAGAGTTTGAACAAAAGCTCAAGACTCGTACAACACATGCACCCAACAAGATCGTAGTCGAGGTAATGCCGATTGAAACGGCATTAGATCGTAAAAACATGGAACTAGCTAAGGCCATGGATCAAAGACTCAAAACTCTAAGAGAACCTGAAGCTCGCACTCAACTACTTAAAGCGCTGCTTAAAGAACAGCCAGGAGTTGCGAAACAACTGAAGAAGATACTTCAACAATCCAATGTTGTCAATTATGTATCTCAGGAGTCTACCCCTCCTGATACTGAGGTTGCCCTTTCCAACAGGACTATGGTTCATCCAGCCAGCGTTACGCAGAATCTGACTGACTTAGAGGAGCTCGAAAGTAGAGTTAAAATTATACATAATTTAACGCATCGAGCATATGAGCATACTTATAAAATGGCTATTCGTGCAGGGCTTGATCACCCGGCGCTGAAAGAAACCATACGTGAAGTATACCGACGCTGTACTGATTGTGAAAAGAACCAGATCAAGCGATACGGTTGGGCACCCCTAAAAAAGTGTGACAGAAGACCAACCGATGCGCCGAGTCATAGTCGATTTGGTTAAACTCCCGCGATCCAAGCATACTGGCGATGTATACATCTGTCATTTCTTATGTGTGGCTTCGGGCTATAACTTGCTTTATGCAATACCGAACAAACGTCCACAAACAGTGGCAGAATTATGCTATCACGTCTTCAATGACTTCGGTTTCCCCGAGTACTATGTTCTGATAACGGTAGTGAGTTTTGTACCGACGTAATGGAGGCACTTATACTCGTATCAGGCATGACCCATAGGCGTGGTGTTCCTTACAAACCTCAAACGCAGGGTGCAAATGAGACACGTCATAGAGAACTTAAGAAACTCTTGCGTACCGCACTAGACGACGTTGAGGATATGTGGCCTTATCATTTGAAATGGGTTCAGACTCAAATGAACAACTGCATGAATCCTCAAACTGGAACACTCCGTTTCACTATTTCTTTGGCCGCTATAGTGAATTACAAGCAACGTTTGATAAAACTGCGCCCGAGAAACACGCTACCCCGTGGCTACAAAAGATCGAGCATATGCAGAACGTTGTTTACCCCTGTTTACTCGAGCACAAGAATCGCGTCCTACTTAAAGCGTATGACCGATGGAATAACACTAAGAACATTGTTCAGTTCAAAGTCGGCGATTACGTTAACATTATAAATCGAAACGCCAACGTTACCGAACTCTCTTCTAAGACGATAGGACCTTTTGTTATTTCCTACCATGATGAGAAGAGTGATACTTACGAAGTGAATAACATTGATGGTACTAGCGCAACCAATCTAGGCACTCACCGTATCCCTACCTCCGAACTCTCATTCGCTCGCTCATTTGATTCTGATGTACCAGTTATGGAGTCACAAGTCAAAGATATAATTGATAAAACATCCGAAGACGGTTACACTTACTACAAGACCCGTTTCATGGATGGGACAGTAGCTTGGCTAACCTCCGATGCATTTCGTGAATCTCGCGACTTTCTTCGTATCTTTAATAAGAAATGGAATAAGCGTTTACATAAGAACACACGAGATAAACGAAAAGGGTTTCCTCAGGTGACTACAAACCCTGACGGATCTGAAATTCCCTATTTGCCACCTACTTCCTACGTGACTAAACTTTCTGATCTGCTTACCAACAGTGCAGAAAATTGTTCAAACTTACTTACTAATGAAGAACAGCCTTTGGCTATTACCTTACCAAATAATAAACGTAAGGCGCCTACATCGGAAATGGTTACTGGACCAAATACTAAACGACATAGAGTACAACATGAGCGTTGAACTCGTACATATAGGCACATACTTACTCGATAAGTCATGACCGAAACCGTTTTTACTTTGGTTTTCGCTTTACCAACTAGATCGTATCTTAACGTACGTTCGTAGTTCTAAAAGCTACTGGGGGCTATGTAGAAATACGGCCTCCGGTCAGTCTAAAATATCAAGATCAATTGAGATAATACATCGGTTTTTATTTGTATTTTAAATAATTTAGTACAAACTCTTTTTCCAATATTTCCAAAGTGTTCTAAATTCACTTTGATGGCTCCAATAGCCTGAGTATTTGGTATGACTCATCTACTTGGACCTATTTGAGACATTAGTAGATGTAGGATATTATAAACTAAATTTTATAATCTCCGAACTACTACTTATGGATTTTTTTGTCCTCCCGCCAATCTCCAAAATCCAATAAGTCTTTTTTCTTTTTTTAACTTTTCTTCAGATGGAACTTTATTTATATCAGCTAATGTATTAACGTGACTTACGTTATTATGTCTATTTACAAATTAGGCAAGTGGTCATGAACACTTAGCACTTCTAGTGAAAATTATTCAATAAAGAACAGCTAGAGGTACGCCCTGTGTGATCGAGGATATTTAAGCTCTTAACAAGAGGCAGTCCCGATCATTCTTACACAAGCTACCACTGCTAAATCTAGCTGACTAAATTGTATTTTAGTTTAATATAGTTTGAAACCTAGTAATTTCCATCGAAGTTTACAGCACTCCAATTATATACCGTACAGCAAACGCTTATTCCATATTAAAGCACCAGAGTAGGTACTGTCAGCTCTTTCTCTGTTATTAGCCGGGCACGGCGCTCCCGGTCCTGTTGTTTTGCTTTCGTCCTACTACTGCGTCGGCATCGGAACATTGGCTCTCAGCCAGATCGCAAACTCTTGTTGATAGCGCTCTTCCATCGTGGTCTAGATCGTTCATAATAGTATGGTCGCGCCGACCAACGACATCAATGACTATTAACACCTGCTTGCCAACTGCAAGCTTCCGAGCACTTCTTGAAGATATTGATGACCTCCTGACGCTCTGCCCTAGGAAAGGTCTCTCATTCATCACCCAATTCATATACACCGAAGCGTTTATGCACCTCACGGAAACCTTCTCAGATTTATAAGGCACCTGTGCCGGACGCACCAGAACTATACGGCCCACCGCAAACATCAGAACATCCAGTCTTCGCAGATTGTACACCCGCTCCTGTGCCATCCTGACCTGCCATCATTTGTCCATACTCACGATCAATATTCGTGGGATCTGAAATCAGATCATTCGTCGCTAAGTCACTCAAATCATCCCGCAATATGTCGATCAAATCCCGGTTGCAATAGTTAGAGAGAGAAACTCGACCATTCGTTGCCACCGTGAAAGAAGCCAATCCAGTCATCAAAGACGGAGTCGAATTGTATGCCGATACAAAATCGGGTATATAGTTAGGTCAGTGATGCTACCTGTCTCTCGGAATAGCTTCCTTGAGCCATTGGTGTAGAAATACGGCCTCCGGTCAGTCTATAATATCAAGATCAATTGAGATAATACATTGGTTTTTATTTGTATTTAAAATATTTTAATACAATCTCTTTTTCCAATATTTCCAAAGTGTTCTAAATTCACTTTGATGGCTCCAATAGCCTGAGTATTTGGTATGACTCATCTACTTGGACCAATTTGAGACATTAGTAGATGTAGGATATTATAAACTGAATTTTATAATCTCTGAACTACTACTTACAGGCTTTGGTCCTCCCGCCAATCTCCAAAATCCAATAAGTCTTTTTCTTTTTTTAACTTTTCTTCAGATGTAACTTTATTTATATCAGCTAATGTATTAACGTGACTTACGTTATTATGTCTATTTACAAATTAGGCAAGTGGTCATGAACACTTAGTACTTCTAGTGAAATTTATTCAACAAAGAACAGCTAGAGGTACGCCCTGTGTGATCGAGGATATTTAGGCTCTTAACAAGAGACAGTCCCGATCATTCTTACACAAGCTACCACTGCTAAATCCTAACTGACTAAATTGTATTTTAGTTTAATATAGTTTGAAACCTAGTAATTTCCATCGAAATTTACATATGTACATGTATACGCATTTCACGTTTGCGTTCAACTTTCCCTGGTTTCATATTAATGTGGTTGCAGAATTATATATGTAGTGAAATATTCGTGTTCTGAGGTTCAATACTGAATGTAGTGCGCTTATAGTTAAAAAGTTTGCAAAAATTGAGATTTGGCAAGAAATCACCGAGTTGGGTGGTAAATAGCTCGTTTATTTACACAATTTAATACACGTAACTCACAATTAACTGTCCCTTCGAGCTATCTTTACCTTGCTATTTATACTGTCCGCTAGTCTGCACGCACCCGACCTGTCTTACTCACCGCTCTTAGCACCGTATAAACATTCACAGTTGTTACTACATCACAACCTGTTCTCTTGCACATGTAGCTTACTAGGCAACAATATAACATACACTAAAATAGGCATCATGATACAATATTGATAGTGCCCCAGCCTATCACTTTTCTTCTTATGTCAACTACAGCACTTGGTACACAGTCAAACGTATGCACAACGACATATTCATCACTAAAGCCCTTGACACACAGTCTATCACTTGTTTGCACTGTCCGCAAAGTACAGCCTGGTTACCCCCTTTGCATGATCCACTATCATGCCTGATCCATGACGTGCACACTCCATGTTCATACATACTGTGAATAGTTGACTTTTTTTATTGTTACATGAGTAAAACCATTTACTCCCTCAAATACCAAGAGTAACGGCCGTCGCCATGTAATAACATGAATATTTATTTATAATTTCACAAAATAAAATGAATTACGTCACGAATATAAAATATGTATGACTCCGGATTCCCTTAACATGTGAAAACCTCAAAACCAGAACCTATTAGGACATATAAATAGGCTATTACATACCGGACACTCGGACAGTCAACAAAACCCAAAATTTGAAAATCATCATCGATACAAAGGGTTTTCCGTTTTTCTTTTGGCTTTTTTTTTAGGTTGTTGCCAAATGCCATCGCCGCCAATCGTTAAATAGCAACCCCTAAAGTAATATTTAAAAATAGTTCACTGTTGTTATAACCACCCCCAAGAAGTGGTTGGCTGTTGATGTTCCGCTTCCCAGTCGCTCAACAATAGCAATTAACATACTATTTGAATACGCACAAAGATTGGTTGCTGTGCTAAATAGCATCCCTTTAAGGTTCAATCCCACGTTCAAAACCTTCAACCTTTTTCTTCGTATATAGTTGGCAATAAGATACAGGTATTGAACTCATTGTGTAGTAACCACACGACCAAGTGACGCATGATCATGATCTATGATTCGTAGATATCGTTAGATATACCTCACTTATTGTACAATATTGAGCTCACCACCAAGCGCTGTACACCCTATGAATCAACTTCGCACAGTCAAAAACTACTTCACGCGTAATAGCAACGTCTGGGGTACTGCATCGGGGCTGTGGTTTACGATGTCGTCGTATAGCACTGAACGAGCACTCAAATACGTAGGCAAAAATGGTCAAAGTATGTCAGTGAAGACCGATGCGATTCGATACGGCGGATTCGAGGTTGAAGGTATGTGAATTCGAGGTCGGCGGTATGCATTTACAAAGTATGTTAGAGGCAGGTACACATCTGTGTATATAAGTGTGTGTATGTCAGTAATTTGTGATCATAAGATAGAACATAGCCCCGATCTGTGTATATAGCTGAGTTTATGTCAGCAATTTGGGATCACAAGATAGAGCATAGCGCCGAATTCTAGTGATGTGCATAAGAATAACCAAGTAAAACTTAGTGTATGTGCTAAACTGATGGTCTTAGGTATATTCATCTACAGAGAACAATATATCTGTAGATACATGGATATGTACATATGTAACTTGATGATGTGAATACAGTTGGAATAATCATGCCCATTATCGTATGTACACACATGTACATACAATCAAGCGTGTTTTAGAGCATATACACTTATACCCACACTTTTCGCAGTTAGACAACTAGCACATATGAAGACCACTCGTTCTTCACCTTTCGCTTGTAGTTTTCTCTCGGCTCATAAATCTGAAAGTCATCAAGTTATACTCCGGCACACTCCTATCATATTGTCAATCTTTGTGGCTAGAAGAAGGACGTTTAGCAAAACTCTCTGGATGTATACGGATGAAAACAGTTGTCCAAATGACTCACAAAACATAATGTTGGGTGTGGAGGATCTTACATCCGACACACACACACACACACACACACACACACACACACACACACACACACACACACACACACACACACACACATATATATATATATATATATATATATATATATATATATATATATATATATATATACATACATATATATCAAATATTACGATTTCTAGATCGACTTCCGACTGCTACCAATAATGAATGGCTGTAAAGCTAGCGTAAACATACACGAAGGATTTTAAGGGTGCAGGCGAATGTTGTATTTGTTACATGCTCATAAAACATCATATTATATGTACAACGTGTATACTTACAGGAACGACGACGTCTAATTTGGTGCATACGGTCCGTCACGGATACTTGTGTGGGTTGAAAGAAGGGTCGAACAATCTTCCCTGGCTATATACCAATACCATCAAGGGGAGCTAGTGAGCCCGCATTTAGTGGCGACACAGACGCCTTTATTAAGGCTAATCCGGCACAGGAAGACCGTTTAACAAAACAGTTGAAAAATAAGGTATATATAAAAGGATTACAATTGGTCATATATTTGTACAGATGAGGTTTTATTTACGTATGCCTGTTTGTGTGCTTAATTTGAGAATGAAAGTTTGCGGGTCGAAATGTTGCATATTATATATATATATATATATATATATATATATATATATATATATATATATATATATATATATATATATATATATATGTATATATATATATATATATTATATATATATATATATATATATATATATATATATATATATATATATATATATATATTATATATATATATATATTACATAATATATATATATATATGTATATTAATATATATATGTGTAATAATATGATATATAATATGTATAACTATATATAATATTATATATAATTACACATTGGCTAATATAATAATATTGGCTGGGCTATATAATATATTATAATATTATGTAATAATAATAATAATAATATATAATAATAATTGGCTATATGTATAATGTATGTGTGGCTGCATTATAATCGCTGTTGAAACATTGTACACATGCATAATCCAATAATATTGTATATGTATGTATGGCCAATAATATGTAAACATGTAATAATATGCCATACATAATAATATGTAAATAATATGTTATACATAACGCGTATTGTAATAATAATAACAATAATAATAATAATGCATAATATGTGTATGTATGGCATAATACATGTTTGTGTGCATGTGTGTATTTACCGTTGCCAGCCAATATGTATGTAATACATACATATTATAATATATGTAATATATAATAATATATATGTATATATTTGCATAATGCATGTGCCATATGTATGTGTTTTGAGGATATATATATGTATGTATTTATGTATGCTAATATATATATATATGTATATATATATATATATATATATATATATATATATATATATATATATATATATATATATAATAATATATGTAGATATGTTTATGAATATATATATATATATATATATATATATATATATATATATATATTTATTTGTTTTGCTTTATCACGATGGGACTATATTTTAGACTCATTTGGGTTCGCAGGTGTGGAATAGATAAGGTTTCGGCATAAATGATCCTGCATTGTGCTCGTTGTGGTACTTTCTACACACCACTTTTCAACTTATTCACCTCTGGCGAGTGCATTTAATCATTTTTCCCGTGCATACATGTGCGAAAGTGTCCGGTTTTGTACACACTTACTTGCGCCACTATGGAGTTTCACTGCACGCCCTTCTCATGTCATATCTCTCTCTGAGAATACACAGAGATGTATCAATACATAGCCCTTTCTAACGACCCTCGAACTCTTCTAACCAGTCGGCTGCCGCACCTCTCTTCGACTGTTTAGGTGCGAAAGTGTCCGGAATGCGGCAAGAGCGTGGCCTACACACTCAGCAAGTGCAACGGATGTGGGTCTGACATCAGCCATGTGCAGACCAGCAGCACGAACAATGTATTCGCAGGTACAGATGGGTGTACTGTCTGTTGTATGCATAGGTACAGTTGGGTGTATAATCTACCAATGTATCCATGGGTGCGGATGGGTGTACAATCTATCAATGTATCCATAGGTACAGATGGGTGTACTGTCTGTTGTGTGCATAGGTACAGATGGGTGTGTAATCTATCAATGTATCCATAGGTACGGATGGGTGTACAATCTATCAATGTATCCATAGGCACAGGTGGGTGTACAATCTATCAATGTATCCATAGGCACAGATGGGTGTACAATCTATCGATGTATCCATAGGTACAGATGGGTGTACTGTCTGTTGTGTACATAGGTACAGATGGGTGTACAATCTTCATTGTATCCATAGGTACAGATGGGTGTACAATCTATCATTGTATTCATAGGTACAGATGGGTGTACTGTCTGTTGGTGTACAAGTCCTCTGTCGCGTCTGTCTTGCGTCGTATCTATTAATGTATTTGGAGGTACGGGTCGTTGTACTGTTGGGTTCATTAAGCTTAACATCGCACATACTTATTTCCTCACCGTGCATTTTTTTTTTACTCTGCGGGCTACTTGCAGGGGTCACTAAGCTTAATATCCCACATGCTTATTATCTCACAGGCTTTTTTTCCTCACGTGCATTTCTTTTTGCAGGGTTTATATACGGTATCGCCAATGGCCCTTTTAAGTTCACCATATCGCTGCGTCACGAGGTGTGTATTTCATTTTTTTTTACAGACATGCACTCTCCGAGCAGCTGCAACCATTATTGTACACGTATGCTACAAGTAGGTATTATTTTTATTGTTGTATACGTATGCTACAGGTAGGTATTAAATTTAAATGTTGTATACGTATGCTACAAGTAGGTATTACGTTTGATGTCCGGTATTCGTTGCACTACGTGAATAATGAGTGAATGGCCCATACGCTGGGGTCTAGGTTGAAGAGCACTCTTTAGTCTGTCGTTTCTACAGCAACAGTGTCAGCGTAAGTGCTACCCACTCCACTAGTTACAGATATCTTGTGCACACACACACACGCACACATACATACATATATACATATATATATATATACTTTCTGTGCATGTGCATGTACTTTATATCCGTACGTAAATACGTATGGGTGCCCTGTGCGCGGAGGGTGTAGGGCACCCTACCGCATGCATCATTTCTAACCCGTCTCTCTTACTAGATAAGATGTTCTATTGTATCATCCGACGATTAGGGTTTAGGGTTTTAGGGGTTCTAATCCCCCTTTCTATCGTCTCCAATAGTTCCGTAGCACTGTGGGTGAATTGCAAGACTTTCTATTGTATTGAATGGATAGGGTTTAAAGTTTTTAACCGTCTCTTGTGAGCTCACTCGCTCTGCACTTATGCCTTGTATTGTCTTGCCTTATATTATACCTACCTTATACCTACCTCATACCTATCTCTGGCTCAGGACGAGAACTTTATTGTCTTCGACGATCCTTTGGCATTGACAGCTCATCACTTCAACTGCGTTCCAACCTCTGTCATTCTGCCGGATTGGCGATACTTGCTGCTCAAGCCAAAGGTAAGTACCTAGTATATATATATATATATATATATATATTATTTATATATATATTTATATATATATATATATATATATATATATATATATATATGTATAAATTTGTAAATTAAATGTATATTATATATATATATATATATATATATATATATATATATATATATATATATATATATATATATGTGTGTGTGTGTATGTGTATGTATATGTATATGAATATATATATATATATATATATATATATATATATACGAGCACGCACAGACACACAAAAGCCCGATGACATGCATTAATCCTAGTGCTGCACTTGAACAGATATCATAGTCTTTGATTTTGAGATTCCAATCCCTCTGCTATCAGCGTATAGAAGAGTGTTTGGCTGTTAACTATGGAAATAACAAAATCGTAAATCATATACAAACTGTAGACTCTTCATTCGGTTGTATCTTAGATATATATATACCTGCACATATCTCAGATATGTATTTGCCTACACAGTCCAGCTCATATAGTACATACCATTGCGACATGTCTTTGTTTCAGGCTGCTTTGTCAATGGTTCTGGAGATGCACCGACTGTCATCGTCAACGGTGCAGAAGTTCATGTCAGATGACATCAGGAAGAGGTCGTCTGAGCATACGTATGTACTGTAATTGATACGTCTAGGTGTTTGTTTTCTGCTATATTCGTATACATGTGGGTAGTCTAAGGTACATGTTTTCTCCTATATCCATATATCTGCGTGTAGTCAAAGGTACATACTCTCTACTATATCCATATACCTGTATGTTGTGGCGATTGGAAGTAGTCTATCTACCATCCTCAGGGCGTACGTATATGTTGATATGTTATTTCTCATTGTATCTTGCCTTGATTTACATCAGGCATTGGGTTAGACTTTGTATTACCTATTACAAAGTGCATGCCTAATATTACATATGACTTCTCCACCCCGATTTGTAGTTCCGGAAATGACTTGGATTTTGGCATTTCAGGGTTTAATTTCCCACCGTCGCAGTTCCAATTGCATCTGCAACATATGCATCCCCCCTTCTTGCCCTTCCAGTACTACCAGCTGCTGGAACACAACCACTTCACCAAGGACAGGTAAAACCACACACACACACACACACACACATATATATATATATATATATATATTCGCATATATTCGCATATATTGATTACTTATGTATACACGTGTGTGTAATATGCATGTTTCATGTGTCGTCTTGCCAACTACGTTGCTTAGGCTCTGTATGTCGAATAGATGAATGCCTGATTGATGTCATATACATCTTCATGTCGAGACAGGGGTCAATATATGTGTACATTCATGTTTATATGTATATATGTATGTATGTATGCATATATGAACAGATGGTTGTTTTATAATATATATATATATATATACATGTACTTGCATTTGCATACATATATACGTATGTGTGCCACTTGTATATATTTGTACGTATATATTCATATATGAAAAGATAGGAGTTTTTATAAATAGTAATTTTGTATGCGTTACTGAGACTGTCGCATGCTGCGTACTTATCTCTCTACATAACATAACATAACCCCTTGATCAAGGATCACCCATATATCAATGTGTTATAGTCACTCAAAATAACAAAACCCCTCGAATAAGGATCATCCATACATCCATGTGTTATAGTCACTCAACATAACATAACCCCTTGATTAAGGATCACCCATTCATCCATGTGTTATATTCACTCAACATAACATAACCCCTTGATTAAGGATCACCCATGCATACATGTGTTATAGTCACTCAACATTTCATAACCCCCTGATTAAGGATCATCCATACATCCATGTGTTATAGTCACTCAACATAACATAACCCCTTGATTAAGGATCACCCATATATCCATGTGTTATAGTCACTCAACATAACATAACCCCTTGATTAAGGATCACCCATATATCCATGTGTTATAGTCACTCATCATTACATGACCCCTTGAGTAAGGATCACCCACACATATATTTGTTATAGTCACTCAACATAACATACCCCCTTGAGTAAGGATCACCCATACATCTATGTGTTATATAGTCACTCAACATAAAATGACCCCTCGATCAAGGATCACCCATACATCCATGGGTGAACGTCGCATAATTCCCGTTAGAATACATGAGCGATTGGTAGGCCTGGGCGCCACCCTATGTCGTATACCTGCACGCACTTATGACATGAATGTCACAGGATATGTCTCTCCCTATCTGCATACTCACACACCCCACATATGTCTGTAACTCCTCAGATTTTTCCCATTAGAATTCATAGTCGCACTCACACGCCCCACGTATGTCTATAACTCCTCAGATTCTTCCCATTAGAATACGTAGTCGCAGTGCTGGCTCTGGACTCGCCCTATGAGGTGACTGAGACAACGGACATCCGGGACATTATATCCTACTACAACACTATGGGTGTGGACTACGAAAAGGTGCACACGACGGCCCTCGAAAAGTATACCCGACTTCACAGAGAGGTGTGTTTAACATTCAGCCAATCATATAAAGAGCAAATAGAGATCATATGGCAATACTTACACCAACACCACACACTCCCGTCGATGGTGTACGTTGCACATGCCTACTGTGGAGAAACTTGATCGATGGGGTATACATATATATATATATATATTTATATATATATATATGTGTGTGTGTGGGTGGGTATGTGAATATAGTTTTAGTGTTGTACGAAGTTAGAATAGATGTATGCGGAAATTGTATCCTCCTATCATATTATGTCCGTGTGTTGATGATTTTATTGCATACAGCAACGTTGAGGGGCTACATCCGGCTTTCTTGCCAGTTGGAGTTCATATCCAGAAAGAAACACAGCATCTCTGTGTGTGTGTGGACGTATTCGAGAAGTGCTAGACTATGTATGCACGTACAGTTGGCTCATCAACGATCACACAAATGTGAGGGAGGATAGATGTTAGTCACATCCGGCGTATATCACCTGCCCATCTCCGCTACTCCCTAGTAGCATTCAACCTTACCTACCTTTTTAACGTCGGATCCTTCCTATCTCCGCTACTCCATAGTAATATTCAACCTTACCTACCTTTTTAACGCGCTACTTCCTTGTAACATTCAACCTTACTTACCTTTTTAACTTCGGATTCCTATTGGGTGTCTCAATCTGCCTAGCGGTACATACTAGAAGGCCTTGTGAGATTAACGATAAGTTATCACACGATGTAGTTAGGCGTTAACTTCGACCTCTTTAACAATATGAATGAGGTATGAGACTCCTCAGTTAGGGCTGTCCTCATTGACAAAATGGGCTGTCCTCATTGACAAAATGGGCTGTCCTCATTGACAAAATGGGCTGTCCTCATTGACAAAAATGGGTTACCCTGTACCTCCAACCACAGTGTTTCCGCAATATCGCAACCGGTCAGAATGATATATCTCATCGCATTACTGACGAGAACGAGTATATAGAATCGAGAAGGGAGTTGGTATCAGCTCCGCTAGAATTCGTATATCTACTGACCTGGACTATACTCCTATGTATACCTACTGACCTGGATTACACTCTTATGTATACGTACTGACCTGGATTACACTCATGTATACCTACTGACCTGAATTGCACTTTTATGTATATCTACTGACCTGAATTACACTCTTATGTATATCTACTGACCTGGATTGAACTCTCATGTATACCTACTGAACTGGATTACACTCCTATGTATACCTACTGACCTGGATTACACTCTTATGTATACCTACTTGATTATACTCCTCTACCATATACCACGCGGGCAGTTTGCTGAGTATGAGGCAAATCATTTCCACTACATCGCCGCGGGGCATAAGGATATCTTACAGCCGACGACCCACTCGGACAACAAGGATGATATCACAGTCCATGGAGCTGGTACCAGCTCCGACAGAGTAAACAAGTTAAATATAGACCCCAGCGATGTGGTTGCCGACGATAAGAAAAGACTGCAGAACTACGGCAGGCCATACGACAGCAATGGTAACCCATCTGGCACTTACTACTCATACCCCAAGCGGTTGGATGAGGTTAGAGACGAGCTCTAACCGCATGTATAAACGTAGAATAAAAAAAACAATCGGTATCCCGGGTTTGTATAGTAGATTGAAACGTGCTGATGTTCGGTACCTTAGCGAGTCGTAAGTTCTTGGCAACGAATATGAACATCGACGTCATTTGACGACAAGGAGTCGTAACATGCCTCTCCTGCATCCTCCGCAAGTCATATGCTAACAGCCTCCTTGTGGTGCTAGACGAACGTTTAACCTAAGCTGTTGCATGCACCTAGCGCAGTGAGGAGTGGCTCCTTCATTTAAACGTTTACGACGACTTAAACTGTTCTTTACATAAAAAACTCTGCACAGGCGGGAGGGTTATCCGAGCGGTCGGTGCAACACTGTGTGGTCCAGAAGTATTTGTGTGTGTAGTTGTTTGTGCGAGATAGACTGTACTGTTTCGTGTCATTCATATAAATACGACTACATGTATGTTTACAAATGCATACATACATACATACATACATACATATATATATATATATATATATATATATATATATATATATATATATATTCATATATATATGTATATTATATATTTATACTGGCTGGGTTTGACTACTGTATATCTATTGTGCGAGAAACATGCTGCCATGCTCATGTAATTCAGTCAAACAGTGATTGTGTACGCGAATATATACGCTGTACAAGCTATATGCTCGTACCATGGTACTCTATACAGCCCACACTTCGTTAGGGACAGATACAAGTACAGCAACAGAGACATAGTACTCGTGATCACTATGACCAATGACTGTCTTACTGAGAACTCACCGAGGTCTCTACAGACTATAGATGGATAGAATTAAAACATCGAACCTCTCCCGAATTAACAATCCACGGAGAAGGGATATGTAGCTATTCCGCCAGCACTGTTCCAATGCACTCGCTAGTACGGGTAAGACTACTTATCAAGTTTTAAATAGCAGCGCTACTACCAACAGGCGTGTATAGTAGTGACGGCGACTCAAGTCAGTATGTGTATATAGCCCGTATCGGTGGTTGTGAAACTACGGGTACTAGAGATCGTACTACCATACGTAATAACATAACAGAACACTCGAAGCACACTCTTGATTAACGCCGCGTGACTATGAGAAGTTCCAGCAGTATATATCTAATACTGTCATAAGTGGTCTATATCTATCCGAATAATGGTAAGGTACGCTCAATATAAGCCCCAAAGGTGTGTTATGTATTTATTACTGTTGTTGTGGATATGTAGCATATGCACACTTTCTAATCTGTTTACTTAGCCTTCTGTTTGGCATAGCAAGCTAATGGCAAGATACGCTCAATATAAGCCCCAAAGGTGTGTTACGTATTTATTACTGTTGTTGTGGATATGTAGCATATGCGCACTTTCTAATCTGCTTACTTTATAGCCTTCTGGTTGATTAATAATGCTATGCTGCATATAGATAAAAACATAGCCTTCTGAAGATTGAACGATATAAACATTTTAAAATAAAGAAGTACACAGCCTTTAGCCTTCAGGTTCTCAAATCTATTCTCTCCGCCCCTCAGGCCTCAGCTCACTCTGTTTTTGTAAATATCTGTTATAATGTATGTATGTAAAAATATATATATCCATAGCCACGCCCTAGCCCTTAGGTCAACTGTGTAGCCAGTATTCAGGTGGCTATGATATGTCTGACCCTCCGTGTGTGCAGTGGGGATTCTATTGAGCTAGCATAAAATTGCGGGTGGATGGATATAATACTTCAGTGTTGTGTAGTCATCTTGTTCGCCAGCGTCATACGTCATGATTTATGACTGTTGTACTGTACGCACGTATGTCTTTTTTTAGAATAAAGAATTTCTTTACATGGTCACTGGTCTGAGCGTGCCTGGGCATTGAGCCTGAGGCTCTCCTCGGAGTCTGAGGCTCAGGGGCCTGGGCTGTGGCAGAGTGTGAATTTCATAGTATATTTACCCGCAGTATTTGTGATAAACGTTTACCGTACAATAAGTAAATGGACTTACACTGACTATGTAATGAACAAATATTTAATGCGTTTAGCGTATAAAAATCGATTCTACCGTAAAACGGTTTTGATTTAACGATATACGTATTTATGTATTTCATTACACACAGTCACATTACAGGGCCATAGGCCCACAGAGACCCTGAGGGCCATACATAAGGCCACAGTGTAAATTCTGACCTCAATTCGTTTCTCGTTGAAACGGATTAAAATAACTACATACAACAATGTGTATCTCATCAGAGTATATAAAAAAGTGCACAGACCACAGTGATTGGATGCTCTCAATAAGTGGCTCTTGAAAGAAGCAGTATATATATATATATATATATATATATTATATATATATATATATATATCATACATAGCCTTCTAAATCAGACAAGAAGGCTATATATATATATATATATATATATATATTATATGCAAGAAGAGACTTAAGACTATATGTATTGCACAGTCTCAAATTATAACATATTTACGTATTATCTTTGAGAAACAAATACATAGTTACATACCACAACAAATAGGGTGGCAAAGTGTCGAGTGAGAGTGTATTTCACGCTACTTAGTAAAAAACTAAGTCTATCTTAACTTGCACAGAAGCTCTATTTTGAATTGACAAAAAATATATTTATATAACAATATAATTCACTCGACACACAATGCGGGGACCTGATCAAATTGTAGGGCCGGCTGCGGTGCCTGATGTAGACTTTGTGTATATGGTGAGGAGGCGGAATACATGTGATATGCTGCAATCATACTATACATCAGATAAGGTAGGTGCAGGATTGATTTGCCACGAAATGTATACGCAAGTATATTCAGACGCATGCTTAGATATATTTGAATACGTTAGTATGCACACCCACACCCACACCCACACCCATACACTTCTTCCAAACACACAAATACGCCATATATATATATATATATATATATATATATATATATATGTTTGTATTTATGTATGTATATTTCTTTATATATATATATATATATATTATTATTATTATTGTTATTGTTATTGTTATTATTATCATTATTATTATCAAAATATCAAAATAATAATAATAATTTTTATTATTGTTATTGTTATTATGTTAACTCACACTTTTCTCATACACGCGCAAACATGATCATATGCATATATATGTATCATATCATCATTATTATTATATATATATATATATATAATTATATATATATATGTGTGTGTGTGTTGTGTATGTATGTATGCATATTTTATATATATATATATATATATATATATATATATATATATATATATATATATATATATATATATATATATATTATATAATATGCACATATGTACATACATACATGCAACTGCACTAGTATATATATATATATATATATATATATATATATATATATATGCTACTATATATATATATGTATGTGGATGTATTTTATATATATATTATATATATATATATATATATATATATGTATATAGGAATAGGAATATGAATTGGAAAACACATATGTTCAAATATACGTTCAATGAATGAATATATACCTTTATACATACGTATATATGTATCCAATATCCGTTTCTTTCTGTATTCCCACTATCCTCCTTGCTGTATGTGTCCATCATAGGTTAAGGTTGATGGTGAAGTTACTGATCCCTCGGGTGAAATGATTAGAGAGCTAGAGAGTCAGCGAGAGCGTAACATCAAACGAGAGATTGTCCTTGCCAAACAGGCGGGTGAACCGTTTGGTGTGGAAGTCATTGTGTTTCAGGTGTGTACTAACAGATGACTCATTCAACACGTTGTTTGCTGTTTGTTCACGTGTTGTGTGTACCATATGACATTGCTCCCCCTACATCCTGGCTACGAATACGTGCACGTTGTCTAACAATACGTACATCCCGACTTAGAATACGTACATTCTGTCTAAAATACGTACATCTTATCTAAGAATACGTACGTCCTATCTAAAAATACGTACACCCTGTCTAAGGAAAGACTGGACTGAAAGGCGCAATAGTGTGGTTTGGAGGCGGGTTCTACTTATTTTATAAGTTACATTGATGGCCTTTGTGGACTAGAGCGTGAAAACGTATTACTGAGCTAACCACTGCGTAAATAGTAGTACCACCTCTCATGTTGCGTATGACGACAAGTAAACGTTGAGAATTTAGAACGCGATGGTGAACCTCTAGGACTATCATTGCTAGTTCAGTATGATATTGCATAGTACTTCATTCGCTTGTGGTTTAAATTACGTTTTACGCTTTGTGAACCTCTAGGATTGTCATTGCTACTTCTGTACATTATTACATTGTGCTTCATTCGCTTGTGGTTTCATTTACGTTTTACGTTTTGTGAATACAGAGCGCCATGTTTGTCGCGGCTGTGAAGCAACACACAACGGCATATAAGATCGGGCTGCAATTCGGCGATCAATTACTGTCTGTGAACGATCAAGATGTGGCGAACGTTTATCCGGAAGTCCTCATGCGTAAGTACATACATGAACGTTTATCCGGAAGTCCTCATGCGTAAGTAAATACATGCACAGAAAACGTTCACTGGTTGTGTGGCTTACAGGATACTTCATCTATGAGTGTGTGTGTGTGATCCCGGACACACGTACACAGTTGTATATACCTACCTGATATATGCACACGCGTGTGTTCATATGACAAGCGGTTGCGTGTAAATGTTCAGTATGTGGCAAAGTGTTGTGCTTGGAAACCCTAAACTCTAAACCCTAAACAACCCTAACACATGTAGTGCCCTGTAGCCATATACAATTAAATGTATATATAGATTTGCAATGATACACATTGCTTCTGCATACGTGTGCAGGTACTTCTGAAAGATAGCGCTTTAGGAAAATCGTGTTGTATCTTTGGTGACATATTAATGTACGGTCGAATGCCATTCGTGAACGGTTTAACGTATCGTTGAGCGTTTGAGAAGGCTTTGTACCAGGGTGGATAGTCTCGTTGTATATACTGTACATTAATGTGGAAAAACCTGTCCACAGGCTCAAAACCATGTCTACACGCATGTGCAGATATATACTTGCATTTCAGCGACTTTTGTTTGTCCGTATATATGCCTTCTTCAAAGTCTGGTACGTGTGTGATTCTTGCTTATATATATATATATATATATATATATATATATCCGATTACATAATATACAAGATAATGTTCAAAAGTCACATGAGACACAAAACCAAGATTGTTTGCATATGTACGCTTTTAAATATTCGCACGAGCTTGTACACTCTTTCGAAAATTATTGCACTGATGCCCGTGGGCATCTTCTTATTGTGTGTGTATAGTTGTAGAGCATTATATCTGTTGCGTTCAGCATCCCCGACATATTGTTTAGGTGTCTCTGTGTATTAGTTTGATATAATATTTGTACTACTTGAAATGTACATAGCAGCTATATATATATATATATATATATATATATGCATGTATGTATGTATGTATGTATGTATGTATGTATGTATGTATGTATGTATATATTCACGAGTGTTTATGCGTAAACAGGATACAGCATGCACATCACTGTGGCGTATTCTCACAAATCGATTTGACAATGTGTGCTACTTTGATACTCATCTTACTACAACCATACCTACCACAGAATACCTACAAGACTGCTCGAGTGTCTCCCTGAACCTGTGTGAACAACCCCTCTCACGCGTGTTCATTCTTAAACGCGATACTTCACGGACCCCCTGGGGGTTTGCGTTTAAGAATCGCTGCGTGGCTAGTTTTAAACCAGACACACCTGCTGAACGAGCTGAACTTCCGGTGGGTTGGGGCATTGTATGTCTGAACGGAGAGAATGTGCTGATGAAGCCAGCCAAGGATGTCGTCAAGCTGATATCGGAAGGTACGAGTGACCTACTGTACCTAATTTGATGTATATATATACATATATATATATATATATATATATATATATATATATATATATATATATATATATATATATATATATATATATATATATATATATGTATGTATGTATGTATGTATGTATATGTATGTACATATATGTGTGGGTGTGGGTGTGTGCGTGTTTTTGTGTTTTTGTGTACTGTATATATGCTATACACACCTTTCCAACCTACTTAACCAATAAGATCACATTTCCCATTCTTCTAAGCGCGTTATGATACTCTCAGCATCAACCTAACCTTCTCGGCTTCGTTCACTGTTCATGCTTGTTATTGGTCCACTTAAGCTCATTGCTGTCATGTACACCAATTGTTACACCACCTTCACATGCGTACAGGAGGTTACACCGGCATAAACAACTCCTGTCTATTGGAGATGACCATGATGCCCAAAGAAGCCATGTTAGAGTTTAAGGTAAATGCATGGCCCGTTGTATGCAGGGTTTTAGGGTTTTAATGGTCTGTGATTGTTTTCTATCGCAATGTTGTAGTGGTTGTTATGATATGATATGGTGCGTTGTATGCATGTATTGTCTGTGATTATTTTCTGTCGTAGCGTTGTAGAAGCTGTTAGGGGGATACTTTAGTATAGTCTTTGCCTACATATAGATGTCCATGTATATATATATATATATATATATATATAACATCGATAAGCTTGTAGCAAGACACCATATGATCGGGTGGGCGTTCAAATACTGCTGTAAGTTGTGCGTAATTGGCCCTTTTTAAATGTTTCATTACAGACAGAAGCAAAAGGAATTGTGCGCGATTGGGTGCACCCTGTATAGTTTATATCTCACCTGGTTTTAGGGTTTTAGGGTGTTAAGCCCTGTATGATATGTCGTTAGTGCTGGCATTTGTAGTCGCGTATTGTGAATATCCATATGGTGTATGAAACGACAACTAATTTCTATGCTAATTTCTTAGCAAATCCCTTGCATTACATGCAGAAACACACAGAGACGCGTGTTAATCTATACAATATATATAAATATATATATATATATATATATATAACCTCACTAATTTCTCTGCCATTTCAGATTATGCTGACGTCATTAATCGAGGATACCGTCAACCCACACGAGAGGATGCTGTTAGACGCCAATGCTCTCACATCAACCAATCGGGGACTAGAGCATGGCACCTCTTAGTCTCTGGCTATGACTACCATTCACATCACGTGTGGTGTCAAGGGGAAAAATTTAGCATGTGTCGTAGGGCTGTAGATGGGGTTGCTTCTTGCCCGTCGTGTATGTGTATATGAGTATGCGTATATAGGAGAGTATTATATATATAGATATATATACACGTATATACGTATATACGTATATACGTATGTATGTATATGTATGTAAGTATATATATATATATATATATATATATATATATACATATACATATATATATATATATATACTGACCCTAACTCGATGCTAAGGCGTCGTACATATAAACAGACGGGCTTCTCCACCTTGCAGCCTGACCAACCCTCATACCATAACATAAGGAGAGCTCTGTCCAGCATCACAGGTGTGATGTGGCTCACATCTCTACACCCTCCTCGTGGGTGTGTGAAGAGTTCTAACCTCCATTGTGAGCACATCTATGGCATTTTTCACACCTATCAAGTGCCGTTGTCATGACAATCACAGCTCAAGTGGTAGTACGTGCGCGGTGGTCTAAGATGAGATAGACGGACCAGCACGTCTCGAGTGAACAGACAGACAGACAGACAGACAGCCCAGTGAGTGATGATGGTGTTTCGGCGAGAGAGAGCTGGTATATGGAGGGGGTGTTGCGGGGTAGTACGGTCACGGGATATACTTTTGCGTGCACGTATACATGCACACATACATACATATATATATGCACACATACATACATGTGTATATGCACACATACATATATGTATATATGCACGCATACATACATGTGTACATGCACACATACATACATGTGTACATGCACACATACATACATACATGTACACATACACATACATACATACATGTGTACATGCACACATACATACATGTGTACATGCACACATACATGCAAGTATGCATGGTACTGTTTGGTGCGTACTACGGGGAGATAGTGTGAGCGGACGTAGTGAGTGCATCTCGAAGGCGTGAGTGGGGTAGTGGAATGCCGTGAGGAGGGCTAGTGGGTGTATGGCGCAAAGTTAGAAGTTAGTTGTAGATACATCTGCTGAAGTGTGTGTTTCTGTACACATATGCGCAGGAAGGGTTGGTGTACATATCGTCATATATATATATGGGTGTGTGTGTAGTCGTACGTGTATACGCAAAGTGGGCGGACATGCCTTCTTGTGTGTGTGTATATATGTATACATACACGTAATGTGCAGGCCTTGTCTCCTGTTCCGAGATGTTAGTGTACTCACAGAGATATATTATATATATATATCAACTTCCGATGAGCATTCGACGACATCCAGGCTGTCCATGCACTGACTCTTGGCTAACACACCCACATGTATATCTAGGTTCACAGGAGTGAGATCTCTAACCGTAGCTACATATCACAAATTAACACAAATACATTCTCGCAACGGTGCATTCAGCAGCTCCGACCCAACATTATAAACATTCTGCGGTTAGAGGGATTGGAAGGGCAAGTCACAGAGTCATGGATAAGTCTGTCAGTCGGACTTCTTTCGCACATGTTATGACAGTTACAGTGCTATATATATATATATATATATATATATATCCACGTGGTACGCTATGCTGATGACAGCGCTACTTGCTTGCGTATGCACACGTTGTGTGTACCTGACAGTACGGCGTGTGACCGTTAGGAGTGAGTTGAGCACATTTGGGAGTGGGTGCTGAGGTTGCTGCTGGTTGAATGGCACGCCTCTATTCATCCCAGGCAGAGGTTACATACGTAGTTCTTTGCGTGTTCATTCAGACCCGCAACGGTTGCATCAGCCGAAACAATAACATCAGCTACGCATCCCTTCACACAAACTCATCTACAAGCAGAATCCCGTTGCCATGTTAGATGATGTGTGTACAGGATAGTAGCACTAGCCGTGTATGTGGTGGGTGATCCGCGTAGGCTGCGTGTGTGTATTGAGACATCGACCACGACGTAAGAACGACGGTCATATATATATATATATATATATATATATATATATATATATATATATATATATATATATATATATATATATATATATATATCAAGACAGACCACAACGTGTGTACAAGCAAGACAGTCGCATTAGCCTTGTCATTGTGCGGGGATCCATGTCGGCTCGACTCTCAATTGCCGGGGGAAAGAATGAGCTTACACATTACACACGTACTGTAATCTGAATTAAAGTTGATAAAGGTAGCATGCAGACTCTAGTGTGTGAATGTAGGTACATACATGCGCAAAATGTTATACTAATGAGCTTACATACGTACCGTAATTTGAATTAAGGTTTATAAAGGTTGCCTGTCTCTGGTGTATGAGTGTAGGTACTTGTTATCGTAGAGTATGGAGTACTATTCTATTTCTACAACTACACACCCACCAGAATAACTATCGAATAACCTCGATCATGTCATCATTACTTGTGTATACTAAAGTCCTAATAGTATACACAAGGCGACTATAGTTCGTCGGCCTTATGTCCCGCCTAGCTGTGTTCGTTGGGGTTGTGTATATATTTATCGTCTACGCTTAACAATTCCTATTAAGGCAACTTCTCACTATACCACAGATAATCAGGTTGGGATGTTTTTTTGCCTTTTTTGTGTAGTATGCACATTAGGCGCCACACTATCGAGTACAGCAACTACTTCAACACACCAATCGCTATCGCGAAGGTCGTATACCGTTACTATATAAGAATATAAAATACTATGTACATTATTTAATCTTAGCTGACAATTGATATGCACATGTATAATTTATTTCTTGCTTAGCTAGCTCGAGTATGGCTGTGTAGTTATTATTATATTTGTACATTTGGCTGTATTTGATTTGTTAGTTTTTTGTCTGAAGGCCCGTTGCAAATGCTAATCATTCAGGTACATAGCCTTATAGTTATTCTTGGATACTACGTTGACAATTGTGGGTGCAGCGAATTGTTAGCACGATCTTTCACCATCTAAATATAAATTCTATATATATAGAAATATATATATATATATATAATTCTATATATATATATATATATATATATATATATATATATATATATATAATTCTATATATATATATATATTCTATATATAATTCTATATATATATATATATATATATATATATATATATATATATATATATATATATATACGCATGTATAACTATAATTATATAATTATATAGTTACAATATATATATATATATATATATATATATATATATATATATATATATATATATATATGTGTGGTATATATATATCCAGTAATCTATCTGTGCTGGCTGGAGTTCTATTTTGCTATATTATACTCATCTGTATCTGGCTTGTTGGTTTGTATCTCGATTTTCTGCTCTTGGAGGTTCTTCGGTAAGGCGGAACGGACAAAAGACATGAACCTACTTAACACTCCTGGCGATGCCGTGGGTGGGCCTCGTTTCGCAATTTCCTGCAGTAGTCGAGTCTGTGTACAACACATACAGATACATCGCTTGTTAGAGTCCATATATAGATATATATAAATTTATAGGTATAAATAGGTATATATAGGTATATATAAAGATATACATACATATATATATATATATATATATATATATATATATATATCATCATAATATACTAAATTGAAGTAAACCCTAAACCGTAAACCGTAAACCCTAGATCCTAAACTGTATTAGCCACATGTAACCTATACAAACATCCACATAAAACATCCACATACAGCTGGTCGCCCTTTTGGTGCGTGTCGGTGTGCGCACAGTACAACAGCGAGGTATCTACACTCACGATTCAGTATGACAACCTTTCACTTGGCATGAGTACATCATGTATTATGTATATATGCACTTACACACCCCTACACATAAATCTATATACATTTACACACCCTTACAGATAAATCAATATGCACATACAAACACCCCTACACATAAATCTATATATTTTTACACACACCCCTACACATAAATCTATATACACTTACACACACTCCTATACATAAATCTATATACTTGCACACTCCTACGCATAAATCTACATCATACACATACACACACCCCTACCGATAAATCTATATACACGTACACACACCCCTACGCATAAAGTCTATATACACATACACACTCCTGCACATATATCTATACACACATATAAAAAGGTCAAAAGTGCACCGATTCCGTTAACTTACCCTCGTATCGCCCATAGGATTCACATCAACGCGTACACACTCCAGCACAAATGCGTACTGTCCCGTACTCTCATTCTTCTCAACGACCATCTTAGCATCTGAAACGTATATCTCCTCAATCACCAACTGACTACCCGCCGCCACCTTCTGCGTCCGTTCCTCACACACCAACGCCCCAGTAATATGCAAACCCCCCTCACTCCCAGGCAGGCTTATCAGGTTCCATTCCGAGAAGATATGAGGTAAGACAAAGGTGTCTAATAGATACACTTCCCATGTATTGCTGAAGGTTAGAAGCTGCAGCGCTGTTTGTTCGTACCATTGCAGTATGATGTGTGCGATGATACGGTCACCGTGGATGGTGACATGTTCCATACGGTTGATGCCGTTGTCGTTTACGTAACTCGTTTTGACGTGCTGGGGGGTTGTCGGGGACGTGTGTGTGGGTGTTAGGGTGAGTGTTTTATTGGTGCTGTATACGTATGTTGTATACGTATCTTCGTTTGTATGGATAATGTACACATATTATATAGACGTGTTGAAAGGTTTACAACTCATACATATAGACACGCATAGCTCTGTATTTATAAACATATATACAATATCCATTCTGTGCACATACCGGAGCCTTGACAGAGTCCATTGTCAGTTGTTTTAAATCGGTGTTTGAAGGTTTACAACACATGCACATACACATACGCATAGCTCTGCATTTGTAAACGTATACAGCTTATGCCTTCTGTACACATACCCGAGCCTCAATAGAGCCAATTGTCAGTTGTTCAAGTTGAACGGAGTCTATCGTAGAGGTGACCTTCTCCGTCGCTTTAGCTTCGAAGAGTTTGATTCTGTCAATACGAAACGGACAATGGTTATAGCATTGAGCAGGCGCATTGGATATACTGGAGAGACGATAAGATGTACGTGTTATCAGGTACACGCACATGGATTCATAAGAGTGATGTGGTGACGAGGTGAGGTGTATGTCAGAATGTCCATACATATGACTTTGCCCGAGAAGGTGTGTGTTATTAGGTACACGCGCATGGATTCATAAGTGATGTAGTGAAGAGGTGAGGTGTATGGCAGAATGTACATACACATGACTTTGCCCGAGAAGGTATGGCGTGATTGCAGGAGCTACAATGTGGCTGTATGCGACTAGTGTAGCCAAGCAGTGAACCATCTGATCCGCAAGTGCTTCAGACATTGTGTGTCTATAGATACACTGTGCATGACTGTGCTATTGTTATTGTTGAAGGGTTTTAGAGTCTTAGAGTTCAGGGGTATATACACTTGTGCATTGGGTAGTTTATTTTAGGGGTTAGGGTTTGGGTTTAGGGTTTAGATACACTGTGCATGGCTGTGATATTGTCATTGTTCAATTTCTAGGGTTTTAGGGTTTAGGGTTTAGATACACTGTGGTTTTAGGGTGTGATATTGCTATTGTTCAATTTTAGGGTTTTAGGGTTTAGGGTTTAGATACACTGTGCATGGCGGTACTACTATTATTGTACGAGTCGTGACCACCTGTAACACATCACCCACTAGCAAACTCAAACTCAACTAGTCACACTAAACCCATACTTACCGGTCGCCGAGATCTTCAAGCTCAAAACTTAAACGGATCAATCACTAACACACTCAAACTCAACTAGTCACGCTAAAGCAATACTCACCAATCACTCACGAGTAAACTCAAACTAAACTAGTCACGCTAAACCACTACTCACCGGTCGCCCAGATCTTCAAGCTCAAACTTAAACGGATCAAAGAAGGGCAGCAACTGTGGCGCTATCGCCTGCTTCAGAGCAAAGTCAGTGGACCCCAACGTGATGGTATTGCCGGCGATTATGGCCTGTACGATAGGTACATACGACGAATGATATAAGTGATATATACGTTGGGTGTATGATGGCTACTGGATGTAGTGGGGTGTAGTTGATTTTTGATATAGTGAAGTATGAGAGGGTTGTATTAAGTGATAAATACATTGGAAATACGATAGTTATTCGATTTAATGGGGTGTAGTATATATATATTTATATATATATATGTATATATATATATATATATATATATATATATATATATATATATATATATATGTATGTATATATATATATATATATATATATATATATATATATATATATATATATATATATATATATATATATATATATATATATATATATATATATATATATATATAGATGTATATATATATATATGATGATATATATATAGATAAATAAATATATAGCTATATAGATATAGATATATATGTATATGTATATATATATATATATATGTGTGTGTGTGTGTGTATGTATATATATATATATATATCACATACGATTTCAATTCATCAAGCCGCAATTCCGCAGCAACACTCGCAAATACCTGGTGAACCACCTCCAGGGTCGAACTCGCAGCCAAATCCATTGACTTCTGGCCCATCTCCGTTGCTATGCTCACCGTGTCGCCACCCACAGATTTTACTCCCGTACCTACAGCATTTACTCCCGTACCTACTGCTTTAGACGCAACATCGTAACCAGATGCCACTGCACCTGTGGCGACGCCCACACCTTTGGTCGCAGCACCGACACCAGTGTTAACGGCCTTGGAACCGAAGGACATGGCACTGCCGAATACAGACTTTGCATCTGCAAAGTATAGGAAATATAATATACAACATGGTAAGATATTAAAATATACCATATAAAATATACAATATACAAAATGGTATAGTATGGCATAGTATAGAATATATAGTATACAATATATAATATACAACATGATAAGATATTGAAATATACCATATAAAATATACAATATACAGTATGGTATAATGTAGCAAAGTATAGTAAATATAATCTACAACATGGTATGATATTAAAATATAACATATAAGAAATACAATATACAATACACAATATGGTATAATATAGCATAGCATAGTAAACAAAATATACAACATGGTATGATATCAGAATATACCATATAAAATAAACAATAAACAAGACGGTATAATGTAGCAAAGTACTGTGCGATATAACATAATATACCATGAAGATATCAACTTCGAGTCCGGCAGCATTGTCAGGATAAGGAACCGTAGGCTATAGTGTAGCAGGCATATCCGCGTTGGTCAATTCGGCAACTACCAACATACATGCCACTTGATGTCAAGCACAAGACAACGCCAATCGGTCACTCGGGTATGGCAAGACGTACATAACGATGGTATATTACATGTGATGTATCATATACATAACGATGGTATATAATACGTGGTATCATATACATAACGATGGTATATAACATGTGATGTATCATAAACATAACGATGGTATATATCATGTGATGTATCATATACATAACGATGGTATATAACACGTGATGTATCATATACATACGATGGTATATAACATGTGATGTATCATATACATATCGATGGTATATAACATGTGATGTATCATATGCATAGCCATGGAATATAACATGTGATGTATCATATTCATAACGATGGTATATAACGTGATGTATCATATACATAACGATGGTATATAACGTGATGTACCATATACATAACGATGGTATATAACATGTGATGTATCATATACATACGATGGTATATAACATGTGATGTATCATACACATACGATGGTATATAACAT